>JZKD02S2372935.1:17809-30173 GCA_000966675.3 Picea glauca
CAAATATTTAATGAACAAACCTATCACAAATGCTAGAGTCACCAGATGGCTACTATTATTACAAGAATTTGATATTACAATTGTAGATAGACCAGGAAAAGAGAATGTAGTTGCTAATTTCCTTTCTTGGTTGACACCTGATGATGATACCCCAGTAGATGATTCCTTTCCTGATGAATATCTATTTGCAGTTTCTGCCCACTCACCTTGGTATGCAGACATTGCTAATTACTTGGTTGCAGGGAAGTTACCACCACACCTATCCCACCAAGAGAAAAGAAGAATCATTCATCAAAGTGCTCGGTATAGTTGGATAAGTGGATGTCTTTTCCATACAGGACTTGATCAAGAAATCTGAAGGTGCATTACAGAAGATGAGGTTTATGATCTACTAAAAGCTTGTCATGATGGCCCTTGTGGAGGGAATTTTGCTGATAAGAGAACAACTCATAAAATTCTCAGGATGGGGTACTATTGGCCCTCACTCTTCAAAGATGCAAAGAAATATGTTCGGGCCTGTGATAGCTGCCAAAGAATAGGCCAACCTAATTATAGAGATGAAATGCCATTAAACCCCCATATAGTACTTGAACCATTTGAAAGATGGGCCTTATACTTTGTAGGACCCATCAACCCTCCATCCAATCAAAAATTTTACATAGTGGTCTGCACAGACTACATGACTAAATGGGTGGAAGCCAAAGCACTCCATAGAGCGACCAGAGAAGCAGTTATAAATTTCTTATTTAAAGACATCTTCATCAGATTTGGAGTGCCAAGAGAATTAGTTACAGATGGAGGACCTCCTTTCACTTCTCATGGTTTCAAAGCCACCCTTCAAGAATATCATATTCAACATAGAATGACTACAGCATACCACCCCCAAGCCAATGGATAGGTGGAAAGAACAAACAAAGTAATAGAAGCCATTCTCACAAAAACAGTGAAGGAAAATAGAAAGGATTGGTCCTACAGGCTCCCCGAAGAATTATGGACCTACAGAACTACCTGGAAAAATACTACATGATTCTCTCCCTATGAATTAGTCTATGGAAAGAGTGTTGTATTTCCATTGGAATTTGAAATAAAAACCTTAAGGACTGCTTTAGCTATCAACCTTGATTTGACCGATGCACAGATAGCCAGGTTGCAGTAGCTTAATGAATTCGAGGAGAAAAGACTAGATGCCATTCAACAGACAACCATAATTCAACAGCAAAGATCAAAATGGCATGACAAAACTATAAAAAACAATCAGTTCCAAAAAGGTAATTGGGCCCTACTGTATGACTCCTGGTTCAAATAATTTCAAGGGAAACTGCCTACAAGATGGCTTGGACCTTACGAAGTAGACACTGTTTTCCCCAATGGAACAGTAAGGCTCCTCACAATCGATGACTTCAAAACACCGTTACTTGTAAATGGTCATCGACTCCGTCTGTACCAGCGCCCTGTTTCCAAAGAAGATTTTATGGCCATGTGCATGGCAGACTCCCATTACCTCTTCTTAGAGGGGGCTTCTACCCCTCATTGCAATTAATTCCTTTAAGTTAATTTCTTTAGTATTAGATTAGATTTTATTTACTAATAATCCCTGTCAAGAAATACCATGTTACAATTGATTTTTGCAGATTCCCGATCGAAGCACGGGCCACTAGGAAAGGACGATCCTACCTCACAAAGAAACAAGCTTTCCCGATGCTGAAACACCACTTTTTAGCACTTTTGACTTTCCTTCGATGCTGAAACACCACTGTTCAACACTTTTGACTTTCCTCTGTTGCTGAAACACCACTGTCAACAATTCGTTACCTTTTCTTCATTATTGAAACACCACTATCAGCAACCCCACACCTTTTTCTCCCATCACTATTCAGCAACCTTTTACCACTTTGCCCCATTTCCTCATAGACGAAACAACACCGTCCAACAATTGTTTCGCGTTTTCTTTTATGTTGCTGAAACACCATTGTCAACAACTTTTCATCATTCTCCCCATTGATGAAACACCATTGTCAGCAACTTTTCATCATTCTCCCCATTGTTGAAACACCATTGTCAGCAACCCCACGTCATTTTCCCATTACCACGATTCAATAATTATTCACAGTTTCTATCGTCGAAACAACACCGTCTAGCAATTGTTTCACCCCGTTTTTCCCATTGCTGAAACACCACTGTTCAACTTTTTTTTTTTACTTTCCCCATTACTGAAACACCATTCACAACAACTTTTCACCTTCTCCCTATTTCTAAAACACTACAGTTTGGCAATTCCTCACTTTCTTCATCGATGAAACAACACCATCCAGCAATTGTTTCACCCCGTTCTTTTCTGTTGCTGAAACACCAACTTTTCAACATTATCTGTCAGCAAGCTTTTATGCTCTCATACTATAGTTCATCCTTCCAGTCAGCAAATCCTTGATACAATTCATCTAACAAATCAAAATTCTCCACCACGACTACTACAGAACTACCATGGACAGGCATTATATTTTGTTTGCAACACAAATCAGAAGGTAAGGTGAGGTATGTAAATTTTATGTAATGCAGTTAAGCTATAGTTAATGAGAAGATTCCAAATCATTATGACCACTCGAGTGCAATCATTATTAGCCGCAATTGACGGGAGGGGAGGACATATCAAATCTTTTATACCATCATTTCACACGAATTCACCACCGGCATTCCTATTTTACCATCCTTTCGCGTGTTTTACCACCATTTGCATACCTTCACTCGGAAAACTCAGTCTGCGCCAAAGCTGTTACTCAAAATCTTTGACGGCGTATTTTACTGAGCTGGTAGCTATGGGGGGCTCTGTTATACGGAACGAACCCGCCACGACAACCCTGTTAGAACATTATCTAGTAGCTTATCAAATCTTTCAGCAGGCAGGATGGCTCAGTTATTTTCAGAGACTCCAGGGGTATGATGAACAACAAGTCCTGCAATTCGCTCAAAACCTTTAGGAAGACCATTCTATTGTTCAAGGGGTCTGAATTTCAGTAACAGAAGAGGATATCACATAGGTTTCAGGCCTCCCTACCAATGGCATTTGCATGTTCAGCCATAAGCATATCATTCGGAATGCCCAACAGAACTTCTTCTTGCCAGAAGAACAAATTGAATTTAAAGGCCGGGGTGTTCAACTTAGCTCGTTGCCACCCCCATGGCTGGAAGTTGCAAAATTTTTCAAACATTACCTTACCTGCGAAGGTCAATACGAGGTAGTGTACCAGCACGACTTTCTTCTGTTGTCTCATTTATGGCATAATAGACGGGTGAATATTCCTTATTATTTGTTGGGTTGTCTGAAAAATATGGCACACTACTGCAAAAAGGCTAAAGATCCCACCCTTTAAATCACCCATCACCGTCTCATCCAACTGCTTATCCAAAGGGGTTTTGCCCAACAAAACCCTCCACTAAACAACCCACCCATAAACCCCCAAGAAGCTGCTAAAATTCCTGAAAACCTCCAGGAACAACAACCCCAAAACCCTGTGGAACCAATCAGATCAATTAACCTCCCTGCCATACCAAGCCCACCTCATACTTTACCAGAATCATCCACTCCCGCCCTTCATATTCCGAGCGATGACTCTGATCCGGACAATCCCCCCTACCCCATCATTGAGGAAAAATCCCCATGTAAACGAAAGAAAATTCCCTTCTTTCCACCCTTCTTACAAAGAAAACGAACATGGGCCTCAACAAGGCCAGCTATTATTCTCACTACCCTAGACCCCCAACCCATCCAACTAATACCCCGTACACTTCCAACCTCCCAAATCCCATAATCTTTACCTATCCCACCCACGGGCACTGAAACACAAGAACCAGATGCCTAGGGTGTTGCGACATCATCTATCTCAAATAAAGTAGCTGAAACACAAGAACCAGCTACCCATTCTGTAGCTAAAACACAAGAACCAGCTACCCATTCCGTAGCTGAAACACAAGAACCAGCTACCCATTCCGTATATGAAACACAAGAACTAGCTACCCATTTCGTAGCTAAAACAAAAGAACCAGCTACCCATTCCATAGCTGAAACACAAAGACTAGCTACTCATTCAGTGGCTGAAACACAAGAACTAGCTATTGATAATGATACTGAGATACAGGAATCAGAGGTCCAGGGTACTGCAACGTTACTTTCCTTACATCAAGAAGCCAAAACAGAAGAATCAGTTGCCATTCCTGTAGTTGCTCCATAAGAACCAGCTAGTGAGGCTGTGATTGCCACACAAGAACCAGTCATCCCTCAACCAAAACCAACAATGGCCTCTGTCTTGCACGAAAATGAGTTTTTAAAGTCTGAACTGGAAGCATACAAGCAATAATTAGCCAGGGCAAATGAAGCATACGAGAAGTAACTTAATTTGTACACCCTAGCTCGCATAGAAACCATGTCATAAGGGACTACAACAGACAACCCATGTAAAGAATATATGTGTTGTCAATGTGGGGATATTTACTATCAAGCAGGCTACAAGGTAATTCAAGTCCCAATGCCAAGAGCTCCCCCTACTCCTTCAAATTTTGTAGTCAAAGAAGAAGAACCTGCTGTTACACAAGAACCAACTATAGCTGTCACACAAGAACCAGCTACAGTTGAAACACAAGAACCAACAGGACCTCCCAAGATTAAGACTGAGCCCTGCATTACAACAAATGAAACCCCTTCTTTTGTTAAGAAAGTTGTACAGACAATGCCTATTGAGGAATTTACACCTCCCAGCCAGATCAATCTCCACACTTTTGTGGAACAATCTACTCAGAACTTACCTCACCCCACTACTTGCAACGCTGAAACACAGACTCATCCATGGGATGAGCAGGCAGTAATACAGAAATGGAAGAAAGAGTATGCTGCTACACAGGCTAAAAGCCTGCAAGAGCACAGACAAATCTGGATAAATCATACCTACTCAAATTGGGAATCTTTAGAGTAGACATGCCAGGAAGCTCGTGCCCTTAAGAAACAGAACAAAGGGTTGAAAGGTAGAATGGCCCTGGTATTTGAATTCGTACAAAAGCTATTGGCCACAAGAAAACCATCCTGCAATTACTCCTTATTCCTTACGGAACGGATTACATGGTTTCAGATCAAATCAATCACAGAAGGCAGACCCCATGCAGTACTACACCTAGCAGATTTTGTCAAAACCTTTACAGAAGCATCTACTAGGGATCAACACCTCCTCTGTGAGGCATATTTTCATAATGAGGCCATTCCCAAGAACAGGTAGTTGAACCTTAATCCTCTTGTCGGGGACATCCAGATTCGGGCGTTCACCTCCTTTCTCCACAATCAGATTTTGTGGAAAGATGACTTCTTGGCTGCCAAGCACAATGAAGATAATTGCCTTCTCTGGATAAGACCAAAACCACAGAATGTAGCCACCTTTGTCAAATAATATTATCAGTTCTTAAAGAAACCAGGGATGACTGAACATGTTCAACAACTACAATCAACAGTGCTTCAGGATTGTCAGCACTTCATCAGATCCATAGAGATTGCTTCCCTCTAGGAAAATAACTTGTTTTGGCAGCAATCCACTGAGAAAAGACAGGAAGACAATCCTTTTAGCCCCACTAACCTTGAGGTAGAAATCTCCAGTGTACCTAACTACATCCAGTGTGTTCATAAATGTGCTGAAAGCTGAATAGGGTACCAGTTTTATTTTCCTATCCTCTGGTTTCCAATAGAAAGATATCAAATCCATTATAAGCTGCCTAAGAAGACAGAAACAACAGCTTGGCAAAGGTTACAATGGGTCCAAGGGTTCAGAGCGCCAATAGACAGTACCTCCCACAACTATGTCTTGAGTAACTTGCACACTCAGAGTCAGTATTCAGACTCTGATTCAGAGTGAAGTTGCCTGAGGACATGCAACACTTTAAGTTGGGGGGGATGTTAGGACCACACAATGCACCCTTTTGACCATACTTTTTGCCACCATTACACTCTTGTTCACTCACATTTAAACTCATATTACCACTTTATCCTATATTCTCAAAGGTATACAATGGCTCTTCTCTTTACTATACGTTTAATCTGTATTGCATATAATTTTACATCACTCTCGTACTTAACCATTGATTAGAAATGTATAGGTGCTGAAAAAGTTTAAACTGCAGATTAGAATTTGAGGCCTGTTGCTGAAACAACAAATCACAGAAGCTGTTACATAGTCCATGGTCGACGATGCTGAAACACAGAAGCTGTTACAAAGTCTATGGTCAATGATGTTGAAACACAAAGGAAGCCGTTACACAGTCCGTGGTCAACAACAACTCACATAGATTGACTACAATAGCTATACTGTGAGCCAAGAATCAACCATCGCTGCTACCTGAGAAGCGCTGAAACAGTCAGAGCACAAATCCCATGGCTGAAACAGCCCGCGATTTGCGATGCCGAAACAACATGCAACAATAGCAATAAGAAAGAATTGTTACTCCAGCCGTAACAAACACCTCATTCAACACTTGTAATAGCATTATGTTGCGGGAGATTAGGACATCATATTCCGGTTAGAAAGTTGATCTGACTAAGAATAGGACTCAAATATACATCTGTAATTTTTTATCAATTGTATTGAAGGGATTCCTTCTTTAAATAAGAGGAAATCATCATTCGAGGGGACCAGTTTTTTTTGCACTAAGAAAGTCTTACAGAGAAGGACGTACTTCATTTTTCAGATTGTAATACGATACATTGATAGATGAATAAAATACTATTTTGAGCATCCTTCTCTAGCCTCTTTGTCTCAGGGGAATCTTGTGAGAAGGGAGGGCCCACCTTCTTCACAAGATTCACCTGTTAGTTTTATAGCGTGTTAGTGTGATTTTTGTTTATGCCTTGATTAGTTTCTGTTTTGCTAAAACACTACATTAATGAATTCTGCCTTGCTGAAACACTACTGAACTCTATCTTACCGAACGTTACATTATTTTCATGTGGTTCATGCTTGGATAATTGATAATCATTTTAGTTGGCAATCTTGTGTGATAAATTTAAAGAAGTTTGGTAATCAGAGACTGGTGCTGAAGGATCCTCCTTAAAGGAAGGAATTGAGGGTCCTGTTCTCTGTTAGAAGTAGTTAGCCTTCAATTATTTTCATGAGTATGCTAATCATAGACAGGTGCTAAAGGTTCCTGCTTAAAGGAAGGGATTAAGGGTCCTGTTCTCTGTTAGAAGTAGTTATCCTTCAATTATTTTCATGAGTATGATAATCAGAGACTGGTGCTGAAGGTTCCTGCTTAAAGGAAGGGATTAAGGGTCCTGTTCTCTGTGAGAAGTAGTCAGCTTTCAATTATTTCCATGAGTGTGCTAATCAGAGACTGGTGTTGAAGGTTCCTGCTTAAAGGAAGGGATTAAGGGTCTTGTTCTCTATTAGATATAGTTAGACTTCAATGCATTAATGTTTTCATGAAAGTGTGTTAATCAGAAACAAGGTGCTAGAGTTCCTGCTTGGGAATATGGTCATGTTCTCTGGTTACATAATAGTTATTCTTTCCTATTGCAGTTGTTATTTTAATGTAATCTAGGATTCTTTAGATTAATCATCTCTTTAAGCTCTGCAATAGGTAGGTTTCTTTCCTATAATTCAAGTCAGAACTTCAGTTTATTCGAGGCAAGTGTGATTAATGTAGTTTCCTTTACTACAACTATAGGTTGCTTTTGGAATTGAGCATATATAGTGCGTGGTTACCTTTGAAATAAACAGACTTCCCTGGGTTGACAATTTATGTAGCACTTGATTGTTTAAATTAATTAAGCAATTCTAGTGACCAACATATTCATTAAAGGTACATGGTTATGATTATTTCAAGTTAGGGTTGTTGACTAATCCAAAACTAGTCATGTGAGACTAAAGAAAAGTTTGATGAAAATGATAGTTTCTTGTTGTTAAAGTTAAGAAAGTTTTGTAGGTATGCGATCATATACACCAGGTCTATTACATATTTACAAATCATATTTGGAGGATGAAATTGATGAGGGAATTTGGTTGAGGTACATGTTGGCTACATGGTTGAGACAAGTAGTTGATGAGTTGGCACATACATGAGGTGTATAGTTGATGATGTTGGTACATATTTATGACTCATAGTTGATGATTAGATGACACATGATTGGTACATACTTAGTACATGATTGGTTTCACTTGTATATGGTATAAGTTTATTACAAGTTATTTGGTACAAGTTGGTGCATGGTTGATGCACTTATTTATGGTACATGTTGATCACAGGTTGAGGTACAAGTTGATGAATGGTTGATGCATGGTTGAGGTTTATTGGTACAGGTTTACAATGGTATATCTCACAGTGATAGTGTGACAATGGTTCCATCATTCTACTTCTACTTTAGGGAGGTTGGATGGGGCAAGGCAAAGGGGTTGTAGCCAGCTTCGGGTTGTAGCCAGAGAACATAGGGGTTGTAGCCTCCTTCCAGATGTAGCTGGAAAACAAAGGAATTTGGTGCTTCCAATAAATCTAATTCTTCAAGACATATAAGAAAAACCATCATGTGGTTTTATCCCACTTCGGGTTTCCACGTAAAACAATGGTGTACTGTGTATGTGTATGATTTTTCATTTGTTCATTGCTCATTATTGGATGATAATTCTACATTGATATAACACTTGGATTATTTGGTTTAAAAATGATTATAATTGCTCTATTACTGACTCACCCCCCCCCCTCAGTAATCTAACACTTTTATTATCTTTTCATTGTTATCCTTACAACTATGTACTTCTTCCCTGAAGATTCTTACAGTTTCATCCAAATCTAGAGGGGTTTCCAACACCCTCCTCTCATCAGATTATTCTTCTCTATTGTGGGAGATTTCCCCCAACCCATGGTGTGCCACCATTATTTACGCTACAATTTTCCTTGCTATCCACTAACTATTTGAGTGTTGATAAAACATTTTATAGTAGTTAATTATCTACTAGTTTATGAACAACAAAAGAAATTTGTAAGATGAAGTCATCTTCATTATTTGGAACACTAGCAACACAAAGCTTAGATTTTTAGAACATATAACAACAACATAAATTTTTGTTCCTCTCTACAATAGTGGTTTAAATAAGATTTTATGAATGGGGTAAGATATGTTACCCTTTAAAAGTTCTCTAATAAACTTTTATTCAACTCGTTCACAAGCCTAAGCAGGACAAGTGTTGCAACCTCCCTATGATACCAATCTGTCACACACCCGACCCCTAAGTACCTTTTTAATGTATAGGGTATAAATGTTTCTCTTACCTCTGATGAATATGGTATCGAGGACTAATCCCTTTCTCTCGATGGATAGTCTTGATGCATGCCAGACCTCCCAAACTTCAATTAGGATCCATTTGGCACCTAAGGTTCACCAATCATACTGGACCCCACTAGACTCATCAAAGCATTGAATATTAACATGTGCCATCAAAATGATGTTCTTAGTCAGCATCCGTTTTCAATGTCAGCGCATGGTGATTAGGCTTGCACAACTAGAGGATGAAAATAGTCACTCTCCTACAGTCCAATTAAAATGCTTAATTTATATTTCGTAGAATACCATTACTTGGTAATTAATTACTTAAACCTCATTAAGGATAATTATTCTCCACAAACTAATTATCCAGTAATTTATTTCCTCTTAGCCTAATACTCATGGCCCAATAATTACTGAGGTTTTTTTTTCTCTTCGCCCCCCCCCCAAATTAGTTTACANGGTTGAGGTACAAGTTGATGAATGGTTGATGCATGGTTGAGGTTTATTGGTACAGGTTTACAATGGTATATCTCACAGTGATAGTGTGACAATGGTTCCATCATTCTACTTCTACTTTAGGGAGGTTGGATGGGGCAAGGCAAAGGGGTTGTAGCCAGCTTCGGGTTGTAGCCAGAGAACATAGGGGTTGTAGCCTCCTTCCAGATGTAGCTGGAAAACAAAGGAATTTGGTGCTTCCAATAAATCTAATTCTTCAAGACATATAAGAAAAACCATCATGTGGTTTTATCCCACTTCGGGTTTCCACGTAAAACAATGGTGTACTGTGTATGTGTATGATTTTTCATTTGTTCATTGCTCATTATTGGATGATAATTCTACATTGATATAACACTTGGATTATTTGGTTTAAAAATGATTATAATTGCTCTATTACTGACTCACCCCCCCCCCTCAGTAATCTAACACTTTTATTATCTTTTCATTGTTATCCTTACAACTATGTACTTCTTCCCTGAAGATTCTTACAGTTTCATCCAAATCTAGAGGGGTTTCCAACACCCTCCTCTCATCAGATTATTCTTCTCTATTGTGGGAGATTTCCCCCAACCCATGGTGTGCCACCATTATTTACGCTACAATTTTCCTTGCTATCCACTAACTATTTGAGTGTTGATAAAACATTTTATAGTAGTTAATTATCTACTAGTTTATGAACAACAAAAGAAATTTGTAAGATGAAGTCATCTTCATTATTTGGAACACTAGCAACACAAAGCTTAGATTTTTAGAACATATAACAACAACATAAATTTTTGTTCCTCTCTACAATAGTGGTTTAAATAAGATTTTATGAAAGGGGAAACATATGTTACCCTTTAAAAGTTCTCTAATAAACTTTTATTCAACTTGTTCACAAGTCTAAGCAGGCCAAGTGTTGCAACCTCCCTATGATACCAATCTGTCACACACCCAACCCCTAAGTACCTTTTTAATGGATAGGGTATAAATGTTTCTCTTACCTCTGATGAATATGGTATCGAGGAATAATCCCTTTCTCTCGATGGATAGTCTTGATGCATGCCAGACCTCCCAAACTTCAATTAGGATCCATTTGGCACCTAAGGTTCACCAATCATACTGGACCCCACTATGGTAATCAAACCATTGAATATTAACATGTGCCATAAAAATGATGTTCTTAGTCAGCATCCGTTTTCAATGTCAGTGCATGGTGATTAGGCTTGCACAACTAGAGGATGAAAATAGTCCCTCTCCTACAGTCTAATTAAAATGCTTAATTTATATTTCGTAGAATACCATTACTTGGTAATTAATTACTTAAACCTCATTAAGGATAATTATTCTCGACAAACTAATTATCCAATAATTTATTTCTACTTATCCTAATACTCATGGTCCAATAATCACTGAGGTTTTTTTTTCTCTTCCCCCCCCCCCCCCCCCTTAGAATTAGTTTACAACTATTTCAATTAATTACTCATATGATAATTGTGAGTAATTATATTATAATCCAATGAGGTTGTTTTCTCCATAACATACTTAAGTTGACTAACCTTAATTAAGGTATATAATTCAAACCTTTCCTGACACACAACTCCATGCTGAATTTTCATGTAATTTCTCTCTCTCTCTCTCTCTCTCTCTCTCACACACACACACACACACACACACATATTTATTTATTTATTTATGGTGGAAAAGGATTAACTGTATTCAATTTGGTATTTAATATTACAAATTTAGCCTTCTATTAATTATATTATAGTAAAATTCAATTTAATTATATAAAAGGAGAACATAGGATTGCCAATACCCATTAGTATCTAAGTTTCTGGGGTTCAACGAAGATTTATCAACAAGAATTTATGAACCCAAATATCCCAAATGTTGGAGTTTGGGAGAGGGTCCCACCTATAATATGCCTTTATGCCAATACAAGTAAGTATATTACCATACAATATAATTACATGTGTTTAATAATATTATAACATTGGAAAGTGGAAAAATAGGTTTATAATACAATATATTCTCCAAATATCTAGGAGTCCCAAAGCTCCGAAATCCCAGAGTTTCGAAGTCCTTGTCTCCCGAAGCCTCGAACTCCCAAAGGGTCCAAACTTCACGTGAATTTGCATTAAATATTAAATAAAAAAGGGAAAAGGGATTGGTAATTTATTATGTACCAATAACATAATAAACTTATTTAAAATATATTATAATAAAAATTTTGGAAAATGCACCCAAGTTTATAAAGTCTTCAATATTTTATTAATATTTGACATGAGAGAGAGAGAGAGAGTTCTTTGGGTCAATCTCCTTTGGATCTCCCATACATCCTTTATACTCAATTCTCTCGAAGCCCTAGAGTCCTAAAGATCCGAAGTGACCCCACTTGCACACATTACCAAACCATTTAATATTCAAAGGAGTTGGCTTCATTCACATGTAATCAATTTAAAGAACCTTAAAATAATATAATATATTATTTTATATTCCTCGAAAATTACACCCAAGTTTTAAAATTCTCCAATATTATATTTAATGATTGAAGAGAGAGAGAGAGAGAGAGAGAGAGAGAGAGAGAGAGTTCTCTGG
>JZKD02S2372946.1:0-30172 GCA_000966675.3 Picea glauca
TTGGGTTCTGCTTTCACAAGTGCCCTTCGTTCTCACTCCATTTGATATGGCTGGCTGTGGGATCTTTCTACATTAAGAAAACAATCGAGGGGACGATGCAGCAGCAAAGGATGAACACTGTAAAGCAGAAGCTTCTGGAATCGGGAGTTATCGGAGACGTAGTGAACGATTTCTCTCCTCGTGTGCAGCTGTATGTAATATACCGCCGTCAAAGAATCAGCTTAGATGATGAATTGTCGCTCGACGTTGCCCAATCCCGACCTGACAATATCGAATGTGAATGCGACGATGCTGATTTTGAGATGAAGCAAATCTTGACGAACTCGAAATTCGTAATAGTAAGTAGGTTTAATTCCTATTTTGTCATTGTATTGGGCACTAGACATTCTGCTATTTCGATTTCGGAAAATTAAAATTCATGTATTATTTATATTTTTTCTACATTCCCATAACCAGGTTATGACGGATCCTCAGCGCACTCCTGGCTGCGAGTATTTGCACTGGTATGCTATAATTTGCACTCTGATCAAATTTCCGGGAATCCATTTAATTTAATAACAGCGTTAATGTCTACGTTGCACAGGTTGATTACCGATTACGATCCCAACAAACGTCGTGGTAGAGGTACCATGGCATTGGTTGTCTTTTTTTCTTTGACCTTCTATCAATTGCTCGAATGCCTCCCTGGTAATGTTAACCCTAATGTTCAATTTATCTGTTTCTTTGTGCCGCAATATTAGTTCTTCCCTGGGAGGAGCTGGTTGCCTATGAACCTCCAACCCACCCGCACAAGATAGTTTTCACATTGTTCAGACAAAATCAATCTCAGGCGCTCAAACCTCAACCGCGGGTTCTCTTCAGTACCAGAGTTTTTGCTGCTTCTGAGGCACTTGGATCGCCTCTGGCTGCTGCTTTTTGCCACATGAATGTGAACCAAAGAGATCAGAATGAATCATCCACATTTAGTAATTGCACCCCATCCTACAGCGAAGATGTCAACCAAAATGATCAGAATGAATCCACATGTAGCACACCAGCCGGGCAGTAAACTTCGCTTATGAACAAACGATTTAAAAATCGACTTTCACTTCATCTCTCCCTTCAGTCTCGGCTTGCATTTTAGTAGTTACGTTTACATCTCGTATTTTTAAATATTGAATGGGAGATATGTGGAAGCCTTAAATTTATAATTATGATAAAATGGGTTCAGTTCAAAAACTTGTCATTATGCTGCGTTTTCCCATGGCCATTGAGTACCCCGCCCTTCTGTTAGATATATGTATTTGGTTAATAACATGTATTTTCTCCTAAAAAATTACACATTTAAATAGGGAAGTAGAATATATATACCTCAATAAACTTTATAAGTAAAATTGCTACCAAAAAACACAACAAAAAAATTTCATACATCAATCTAATATCTAACTTAATTATGATCTTAAAATTAAATTATTATTATTATTATATAAGATATATAAAAAATATTATATATACCAAATTCCCTTCAAACTTGTATATATTTCGTCGCCAGAGCGAATCCTTCGTATATTATAGACATTTTATCAATACGATATAAGTTGTTACCTGCCCCGTCTCCCTTTTCTCAAACATGGATCATGGAACAAACAATGCCATCTTGATAATGAAACCTTTCTCCAAACACGTGGCATGAAATTGTCCTCCTTGGTTGAGAGTTAGTGATGGACGCTTAACATGAACTTGCCCGTGGAAGTAGAGGCCTAACAATTTTCAATGTGAATTGCTTTAATGAAATTATTTAGATTTACATTAACAATTCATCAATTGCTCAATTGGATTCCACCAACACTCGCCTAAAGTATTTTGTAAAGATTCATAATTTGGGCATGTTGCATTGCTTTAAATGAGTATTAATAAAATTAATTTTACACGTTTTTATTTTGTAGATATTTATAATTTGAACTTGATACAACGTTTCAATTTTGAATTAATTTTTTTTTTTACATATTCAACAAACATTGTTCATGTAATTGTGGTACATTGGCCTTTCACTTACAAAAATTATTTTAGGATAAACATTGTAATTGTGGTACATTGTCATTTCACTTATGATAAATATTGTAATTGTGGTACATTGTCATTTCAATTATAAAAATAGTATCTTAGGTTGTATTGTTTAAGCATATAAATTATGTATTGGTTTCATGTATTTAATGAGACGTATTATGATTTACATATTTTATCGTCAATTTTAAATAATTTTATTGAAAAAAATTGTAAATGTATTACATTGTCATTTCACTTATAGAACTAGTACTTTAGAATGTACTGCTTAAGCATATAAATTATGTATTGGTTTCATGTATTTTATGAGACCTATTGTAATTTACATATTTTACCACCAATTTCAAATGATTTTACTGAAAAAAAATATCGTTACACTTGGGATATAGCAATACAATTTTAAATCATTTTAATGAAAAAAATATTGTTGCATTTGTGATATAACAATACAAATAGAGATAGAAAGTTTACATCTTTTTAACTTTGACTCAATTTTAGGTGATATTTTCTTCTACTTCAACACACATTATAGTTGCTTCGCACACATTATAGTTGCCTTGCAGAATCCTCAAATATTGGTTTGGTTTGATTATTGGGATCACAAGCTCAAGAAAATGATATAAATTATTCATATTATATGTACCAACCTTTTTTCTTTAGAAACCAACTATGGTGATTAGTAGCCAATAAATTGCTTATGTATTTATTTTTTAAATATACAATGAGGATTGGGCTAATTGTATTATTTATATATATATATATATATATATATATATATATATATATACTTGGGGTTTATTAACAACTAGTTGCATATTGATGAAGAAGTCCCACTTATTTATTCTTAAATAATTTTTTTTATTTGCTCCATCTTATATTCTATATTTCAAGATGAAAATGTGTTATTGAAACTATAAATAATAGAGATTCTTGCATTATTATGAGACCTACAAAAAGAATCTTACAATCAAACACTTCATATTCAGTCTTAAATAAATTTATTCTTGAATAAACTTTTTTATTTGTTTCATCTATATAATTTATTTCAAGAAAAAAACTTATATTCTATATTTAGAAATGAAATGAATATACATCAAATGTGTTATTATTGACATTATAAATAATATAGATTCATGCATTATTATGAGACCTACAAAAACAAGCTTACAATAAAAAAAAAACTTCATATTCAATCTTAAACAAGACCAAAACTTTTTTAGTAACTATGAGTAATAAATTTTGCATCTATTTGATTCATTTTGTTGGTTTCAATCCCACTTCTTTACTCCTGTGAGCATCACCTGATGTAGTGAGTGCTAAGTGGATTGTTTAAAATCATGAGAAATTGGTTAGTTGCAACTAATACTCATGGATATGGGTCATACATTAATGAATTACTCTATGCAGATGATCCTGAAATTGATATCTCAACTTACACATCACTGTAATTTAGACAAAATACCAAAAAACATAACTTCAGGTTGTCTCCTAAACTCAACTATGCATCATAAGAATCTAATATTTTTTTAGAGCACTTCATCATTTAGTTCTGCTTCATACAATATGTCCTCTAATGAATCCAAAGTGTCTTTTGACAATTTATTTTCTTCCTTATTGAAACCTTTATAATCATGAGTAAATGAAATATTTAGGAATTGGCTTCTGGCCTCATATTCTCTTCCCATTATTGGTTGTAACAACATGTTTTCTATCCTTTACCTTCCCTTTACTCATTCAATGATTATTTTAGAATCACCTAAAATCTTAAGATTGGTAATTTCTCTTTCAAATGCATTTTTAGGAGGATTCATAGAGCACAATTTTTTTCCCTTTTATCAGTCACATCCTTGTTGCATATTTAAAGATTAGATGATGGTTTTCCTTCATAAAAGGAACACCACTCTATCCATAAGTATCAAGAGTCCCTTAATAGACCCCATTAAAGAACCCCTTAGGCTAATATCTATCAATTTGAGGTTCCATATTTGAGGTTACTTATTTAGTTTTGTTGGTTTCCATATTCCTTCATATGTATATATCTTACCTTATGGAATATTTGTAATGGAATAATTTCATTTTTGTAGAATATCATGTCATTTCTTGTGATCCATATTACCCAACTCACTATGCAAGGTAAATCATTTTGTTCACCTACAAATCTATCTTTATAACATTTCTCAAAGAAAGCTAGAAAGGAATCACCTTCCCATTTTCCTTTGTCTTTAGGTAATTTATTTCCTCACCCCAAACTTCCCTTACACATGAGCATGGAACTAGTGAACTATCCATAGTTTCCTCATTAGATTTACACATGATGCATCTACATAACCCATACCAAGTTTTCTTCTAACACTTATCCTACGTTAAAATTTTGTTATATAACACCAACCAAATGAAGATCCTCATTGTTAGAATGTAGTCTATCTTCCAGATATATTTCCATCCCCACTTCCTCTCATTTTATACTTCCCCTTCCACCTTAGCTTTGTATCCAACCTTTGGTGAAATAATTCCCAAATCCCTCCTTTTTATACCATATTAAATTATCCTCCTCCTCCTTAATTATGAGTTCACTATGTTTTAGACTATGTGAATAATTGTTCCATTGTTATGCCAAGTATCCTCGAAGGCCCACCCGCAAAGTATATTTCCACCTTTGATTCCAAATGGTACTAGACTCTTAGTTTTTTGTATCTATTATATAAAAGATATCCCTGTTATTAAGTTCATTTCTTAGTATTTCTAACAATCTGAAAATATTTATGTATCACATCCAAGGGTATTCTCTACTCCTAACCTTGTTTCTCTTTCCTATTTTCGAAGCCAACCATTTACACCCGAAGAAAAATTCCCTAAATAAATATTTCCAAACCACTAAAGTTCCATTGTGACTTTTAACTTTTTTTTCTTATCAAGCCCACAGTTATTTTAGGGATATATATTTTTCCATCATCATCTTACCTTGTAGACCTTCATGATTTACTAATCTCCATATATTTTATGTTGCAAGGGCTTGACCAAATAAATGAATTTTCTGTAGGCCCCAACCACCATCCTTTTTTGTATTTGCCAATTTCTTCCATCTAATGAAAGGAATCCCCTCCTTTTCCCTTTTCCTTGTCCATAAGAAACCGAAGTATTTTCTTTCGATCCTTTCCATATTCCTTTTGGAATATGCACTAAGGATGGCCAATATATTTGGATCCCTTCTAAAACAAATTTCACTAAAGTCAATCTTTCACCTCTATAAAAACATCTATAACTCCAATTTGGCACTCTCTTGTCAATTTCTTCAAATAATCATTCAACTTCAAATAAAAACCCAATTTGTTTTGAGCATTATCAAAATAAATAGGTGTAAAAGGGAGGATTTGAACAATATACATGTCTACTTATTCCTCCATTATATTAGAGAGAATAAAATAGCATACCCCTTAAGTGGGGGAAAGGAAACGTCGAAAATAAACCGAGTAACATATGTTTTATGATCATCATATTTATTGAGAGAAAAAGTAATTAAACAAATATAATATAGAGAAGTGAATAGTGTAATAAACTTTTCCAAGTATATAGAAAAAAAAATGATGTTTCATCTGGGAAAGCGATATGCTTGAGAACCATCTTGAGCGACCCATGTATACATGGATTCGACATGCCAGTGCATGCTATCTACTACAGAGGAACATATCAGAGAGTATCACTTTTAGGAATAAATATAAATCATTTTCTAAATCTTTCCATAAAATATATTTGAAGATCTAAATCATTTTTTAAATCTTTCCGGCCCAATAATCATTCAACAAACAATTACCACCATGAAAATCACCATTTGTCCTCTGCATGTTCTATACCCACCTTAGCAGACACAAAAAATAAAATCTATCTGTAAGTTACTATCACAATCTTCGTTATGAGTCAAGTGATTGACCAAGATGGATTTTATTGCATCTCTAGGGAAATCTGCTTTTCAACCAACTCCACTAATTTTGATCTCAATTTTTTTTATTGCTTCCTTCTCTCGTGTGATACCTAAGCCTTTGTTTTTCTCATCTCTTCGCATCCCTACATAGCATATCGACAAAGAAAATATTGAACATTGTAGTGTAGAATGTAACCACCACTCTAAAATATCATGATAAAATACACAAAACAAATTGGAATTTTTTTAAGAAATGTGACACATAAAGCATTACCCTAATAGTGTCAGTGATGCTAGCCAACTTGGAAATCCTTCCTAGCAGAAAATACCTTGAACAGGTTGAATCATCAACACTGTGTAGAGACAAAGTATCCAAATTATTATAAAATGTAAAGGATATATTTGTGAAAATAAATAGGTTAAGTCACATGTTCTAAAATGTAGTACTTAGTGCTAAATTATTCTAAACTCTAAATCAGACATATAAATCACATATAATCCAATAAGTTCAAGTAACCATAGATACATCCACTATGCATCGATCTCCAAGAAACCGACCCATGTTCAAATCCTTGCAAGATGAGTTTAACGATGATAATGTGGAAATGGGGTTCATAGCTTCCCATGGAGATCAAAAAAGTGTTTATCTTAGGAATCATGTATACAAATAAAAGGGAAATCCCAAGATAAAATATTAAATTACACCATACTTTCTTCAGAGTATTTGGAACAACCATTCTCTCCTCCTTGTCATAAAGCCATAAACCCCTTCAAAATCTCTTAGCCTAGCAAGTGTCGCTACACCACACTTGGTTTTTTGTGGAATCAGTATGGAGAACATGTCAAAATATTCTATGAATCAAACATCTTCCAAACATACTTGAAACTTCAACCACCTAAATTAAGTGTGGTTGGTTCATGTGTGGAGATTCTTAAAAATGCTAAATAGCATACTAAAGTTCAAAATAAAATCGGAAGTTGAAACAAAGAAGCACCGAGCTAACCATTTATGCAAATGAACCTCATTATTATTATAATATCAAGACTCATTTTTAGTCCAACGCAAAGTGAACAACCCATAGCCACTAAAATGAATTTAAGACAATTGTACATACAAAATGTACTTTCTCTTAAACCCAAGCACTTATTATTCAACTCAAAGAAAGACTATGGAAAATGAACATGCATAATGTATTACAAGCATCAATTTCCAACTCAATTGCAATGTTATTTTAAAATATACAACTCACTTGTCATAACCACAAGAAAATAAGGTCATTAACATAAATTTGAAAACAAGCTCCAGATATTCAAGCACTAAAAACTTTATATTTTCACATTACTTAGAATTCCATAAAGGCTCAACACCACAATCTAAAAGCCTTGGATTTCGCATAAAAATGTATTACAATGTCTATTTCCAATTCAATTGCAATGTTAGCTTAAATCAGATAACTTACTTCAAATCATGAGCATAAGAAATCATGGTCATAGCCATAAATTTGAAAACAAACTCCAAATATTCCAAGCACTTGCTTGATATTTTCATAGTACTTAGAATTCTACCATGATATTTTCAAAGTACTTAGAATTATACCAGAAATTGTTTAAAACTACACCTTCTTTTACATGCTCAAGTCTAAGTTCTAAAGGCTTGAATTCATTCAACTTAAACATGTTTAGAAAGGAAACCACCTCATGGGACTTGGTAAATTCACATCAATGCAATATCACTCAAAGTGGAGGAAAGACCTGAAGGTGTATATTTTGATATCTCCTATGAAATATCAAATATAAAGGTTTTTTGATGGAAAAAAATGTAAATCCTAATTTAATGCTACTTTAATTTGATGCACATGTAAATGTTGTCAATATAATCATGTTAAAAATGAATTCACATTGTTTAAGAATATTTGAATGACGAGTTCAATTTCCCACACTAAAAGTAAAATTGAAGTATAGAAATAATATATAATGTCAAAAAATGTATTGTAACATCCCGCTCTAGCGTGCTGAGCGAACTTATTCTTTGAGGACACTTGCTCGCAAGTGATCCGAATTGTTATGCTATTAAAACTTTTGATTTTGATTTGAGGCGTTATGGAATGATGACATGTTGTTTTACCGCATCGACATAGACAGGTGCTATTGACTCGGTTTTACTGAGTGTGCAGGATTATGGACCTCGAGGATGCAGAGGCATTGATGGATCCCCTTGGACTCTGGATCGAGTCGGGGAGTTTACCGTTGGAGTTTGATTGTTTTACTGTGATTTTAGTGCTTATGATTAGATGAGGTGATGTGAATGTATTCTAACATGATTTGTTGATGATGCAGGCTAACGATAGCTTGCCGACCAGACTCACATGTGGAGTAAAGGGGTCATGCACGACTACCAGAGATGTTGAGGGAGAGGTGTGGATAGCATCCCTGCCACAACCTACTAGCACTCCCTTCGTGGATCGAACTGTAGGTTAACGTTTACCTAGTTCAAGAGGACCCACGATGCCATGAGGGCAGACTGTGGCAGTCGCTCATGATGATTCTAAGGGGCACGCAATAAGGCGGGGGCCTTATTCCTTAGAGGCCCTTAGTCTCCCACAAGTTCACCTAGCGAAGTGTTGACTCCAAGGGTTATTGATGTCTACCAAGTCATTCAAGAGGCGAGTGGCACCCTTGGAGCACGTGGTGCGTCCTGAAGGGCATGTCATGCAAGAAAAATGGAGAGTGATAAGTGGCACCCTTGGAGCACGTAGTGCATCCTGAAGGGCACATCACGCAAGGGAACAGATGAGGCGAGTGGCACCCTTAGAGCACCTAGTGTGTCCTGAAGGGCACGTCATGTTGTTGATGATAGAGGAATGAACCTAGATGGCCTTAGGATGAATAATGTGTTAATAAATTTTTAAAACAACTTCCCTAATTAAATGTCGCCCTGTACGAAAATTTAAGGTTTAATTCTAAACTATGCTGGTGGTAAAATTTTATCTCTCTATAAAAAATAAAAAATAACAATAATAATAATAAAAATAAAAACCACCTAAATAATAAGTATGACCTTAGTTAAATCTTGTAACACGAAGGGAATAAGAAATTTAATTTATTCAAAAAAAATAATAAATCTGTTTGAATAAAATTTAAAAGAAAAAGGGGAATTAATGGTTTTATTATTTCGATAATTTTAAAATATTAATTAAATGAGAAAAGGGAAAAAGGGTTAATTTCCACACCTGCCTTTTTGAGTTCTAATTAAAAAGGGGAAAGAGGGAAAATCTAAAAATTTAGGAAACTAGGAAAAGAGGTAAACATAAAAAGGGAAAAAGCGGAAAGTCAAACTTAGAAAAAGTATCTACCATTTAAGAGCTTTCTAATTTAAACTGAATAAGCAATATAATAAAAAGGAAAGTTATTAAAACCTGTAAGAGATTTGGGGACACCTAGGAGTGATTCTAGGAGTAATTCTAGGTGGGTGAGGGAAATAAAGATAATTAATTAATTAAAGAAGTTAATTTATGAGGAAGGAAGGGGATGGGTGACACTTGTACGGGGAGGAATTTTTAGCAAATTAATTATAAAAACTTAACTAAAAGAGAATTTTTGGAAATTAAGGAACCACGAAACTCTATATAATGAAGGGAGGTAATAGAGGTTGGATCATGTTCTGTTTGTGTAACGTTACGCTACAGAAATATCTACTTGATTGATTTACTTGTGAGAGTTGGGATACCCAGCTCCGAGAGGAGTGGTAGCTCGGCCTTGCGAGAAGATCTGGGAGCTAGTCGTAATCTTTGGATAGTGTGTGTGACCCCTTTGCGGCTTGGGGGGCTAAAGGGGAAGAAGAGTACCCCTAGCATTGGTTGGGAGGTATCGGTGAAGTATCGACGGTTGGCGTGTGGGAGTTGCACGGATCGCGTGGTCATCACTCAGAGCGGGCAAACAAGCAACTGTACGATTTATTCCTTTGTATGGTAGATTGTTGTAGGATTCATGATTTGGATCTGCATGTTTATTTTTGGTAGGTAACTGGTTGTCCAGATTCATGACTAAAATCCTTATGGCCTAGCTGGTTGATTGATTGGTTTCCCATGACCTTCATTTCCCTGCATGTCAAGACCTCCCTGTGGTGTGGATTCAGACCATTTTGGTTGTTTGTCTTTCGTCCCTAGCTCCTCAGTCCTCACCTAAGTAGTCAACCAAGAGCCTAATCTACGGTCGTCGTCTTAGCGTTAAAAGACTTATGGATCTCAATGCCTTGCTTTGCTATGTGAGGATAACGAGCGAAGGATGATCCCATCATCTGTCTACCTCCATTGTTGTCCTTGGCTAAATGATTATCTCGGGCCTTCTCGCGATTGAATACCTCTACATTTCCTTGAAATTTTAACTTTACAATCTTTGAATGTTTACCTCTGCACATACTTGATGATCCACTCTGCGTTTTATATTGATTAAACTCTGAAAGGGTCTGCATTTTAATGATTTGTCTGTATTGTTACTTAATTCCCTGTGTTTTATGATAATTCCCCAACGTTTTTTATAGTTTCCAGTCAAGATATGAAGAATCTTGTTTCTTTTACAGTGATTTTATACTTATTGTGTGATTGCTAAATCAATATTTAATGACTGCGATATTCATTGTGATACCTATGTTTTTACCAACGAAGTACATTACGATTTACCGGCGAATTATTTAATCAGAGTGTGGGTAATTATATGCCTACAATTTGGGTGATAGTCTGCGGTTTTATTCCATGATAAGGCAGAGAGTACATATAAATCTCTGCACGTTTTTATGCCTACATTTCTTTTTATAAACATAGCAATATCTAGTGTGAATGGACAGCGATTCAATCCTTCAATAGACAACATGTTTATTCACTAATTGACAGTGAAATTTTACAGTTGAATGGAAATGAGTTCATTCCTTGATTGATAGGGAAGTTTTACAGTTAGATGGAAGCGAGTTTAATCGTTGAATGACCACGAATTTGACCTTTGAATGACTGTGGTTGAATCTTTATTTCACAACGATTTTTACTCTGACGGATTCTGATGTGGAACACGCCACGATTTTTACAGTTACATCTGACAGATTTAGTGTGGAATAAACAACGATTTATTGTGAGGTCTGAAGATTTAGTCACAGATTACACAATGAATATAGACTTGTACATGGCAGTGAATAACTAGGGCGGTCGCGATGCATTTATAATTTGACTAAACCATCCTCTCTGAGAGGTAAATATTAACCACAGGTAATGGAACCACTCCTCCCGACATGTTCCTGAAAGCTCAAAACTTTTACTATGAGTAGTAGTAAGGAGACGATTACATGTTCCTTCATATTTATAAAAACATTCCCATCTCATGTCTGAGTGTGCACTTGAGAGACAGGAGGCAAATTGCTTTCATATTTTCAAGGACACAAAATGTGTCAATTATACAAACCTTTGGAGTGTTACATCCTAAAATCAAGCTATAGTGAGTAAATAAAAATTTAACAACATTGATGATGTACTCAAGCCTTATCCTATTCTTCAATTAATTTAGAACATCATCTAGTTATCAAGAGTGCTACCATTGTACTTACATATTGAACACTGAAGGAGCTCCGGGTCCAATATCAAGGTCGTGCCAAGGATGACTAGAGCTAGATAATTTAATTTATTTACATTTATTATAACAAGTATACATAGAGTCTATTTCTTAGTGTCAATGTTATCCTCGCCAAGGAGCTTGTCAGTACTCGGATATCTGAAAACCATGTTAGCAAGCTTTTTCTCCCAAAAGGAGAAAAGTATTAGAGTAGATTCATCTTAATTCATGATTTATGATGAGTTTAAAAGGAGTTAATAATAACACACACATTAAATATAGATGTAGGGAGGGCTCATTCCTTAGGGAAGGAATGGAAGTATTAGCTTGGATGTCCAGATTTAATTTTGAAACTATAATTTGGATAGAAAGGTTGCATCCTAAGGTTAGGGTACACTGTCGTTATGAGCTGCAAAGTTATGATTGGCTTGGTGAATTTTATGAATCTAAAACACCCCCGCCTTTATTTGAAAAGGTAAATGTCACTTGAAGTTTGTTTTATATGTTACTTTAGGTTGAAGTAAGATGTGATGTGCTAGGATAGGTGTGAGGGTGAGATAGTAGTGAGGTGTGCCTAGAAGGTTGCAATCCTTACCCGAGTGTTGATTGTAGTTACCTTGTGCCTTGTTTAGCAAGAATTATTAAATGTTCTCCTTTGGTTTCATGTAATTTATGTCAGTACGAGTTGGATTTCGAAATGGTTGGAGTTTTGTTCTGGTTGACAGTTTAGATTTCTTACGTTTTCACTTGCTTGCGTCACATGTATCCATAAAGACAGGGTCGTTACATATGGTATCAAAGCGGGTTCAACCCTGTGATTCTAGATCGCCATGCTTTCCACTGTGGTAAACCCTTGAGTGTTAACCTAACACTATTTAAAACTTTAACTTACCGTTGCGATAGGCACAGTTATATGACACCGTCGAGATTCATGGCGTGGTATCGTGGATGGAAGCGCGACTCCCCCAGAAGTTTCGCACCCTCAGAGTCTGACCCCCAAAAAGGAGGAACAAGTCATTGGGTTGGATTCGCTTGTAGCAAGGGATGATGGTGGTTTGACAAGGTCCTTCCAGGTAATTTCAAAGGCCTCGACTCACCATCTGTACTGAGATGAGCCCAGGGCACCTGTACCCATGAGGGTCCACAGCGCGCCCTAGCTAGTACCATTATCATCCATCGAGAACTCGACAGAGTTGAGTTCTCGATTCCACGAGTATCACGGATGGTTGTGCCATCGAGGCACGATTGTACAGAAGGGTGATGTGCTTCACACACCGCATTTACGACCTCCAGCATGAATGTCTGCATGGTGGTCTTTCAACTGAAGAGGAGCACTCTTCTATGGCGGAAGATTCTCCTACCACTTTGAACATGGCCATCGACAATGTGTCATGGGAATTGATCAATGACTGGTTCCAAAGAGGTATCTTCTGAGGAATTCGTTGAGCATCAGCTCTACGATTTCGATGCCTTGAGACAAGGCAACCGCACAGGGGCCGAGTACGAGGCCCATTTTGGAGCTTCTTCGGTATGCTTCGCACCCAAAATTACTGAGAAACTTACGGTCAACAAGTTTGTGTTGGCCTTAGGTTAGAATCCAACTTCTACTTCGGTTACCAGGATTACTAGACCGAAGAAAGTATGTTGGAATGTGGGCAGCCACATTTCCAATGCGACAACCCTATGAAGAGGACTAGAGCATCCGGATCAGCCAGACCCACTATCGTGGGAGATATGGGCAAGGCCTATCGGATACATGCAGCTGTGAATAACCGCCAGGCAGAGCATCAGTCAACTGTGCTTGAGACAATAGGTACCATCGCTAACCACAACCTTAGTATTTTGATAGATCCTGGTGCTACCGAGAGTTCCATTATGGTGCCACGTTAAAAATGATTAAGGTAGAGATAGTCGAACATGATGAGTTCAGCTTTGTAGAGATGGCTTCGGGAGCCAAATAGAGGGTTGGAGGAAACTTTACGGGCTTTCCCTTAACCTGGGAGAGTTTGTCACAAGGGTCAACATGTACCTCATGATCTTAGGATCTTACGATGTCGTGATCGATATGGACTGGTTGGAATCGCTTGAGGCGATACTCAACTGTAAGACGAAGCGGTTGAGCTTGGTCGATGTGAGGGGCAGAGATGTGTGATTGTAGGTTGGAACTAGGGAGTATCCCTAAGGTTCATCTCTTCCTTGCAGCTATGGAAGTGCATGTGCAAGAAGTGTATGCTTTACACAATCCTTGCATTAAAACAAAAATGAGAAGTGGAAGGTCTAGAACAGCTTCCGGTGGTAAGAGAGTTTTCTAACACCTTCTCAGAGGAGTTACATGGGATGTCATCGGAGAGGGAATTGGAGTTTACCATAGACCTAAAACCAAGGACTGAACCGATAGCAATAACGCCTTATCGGATGTCGACCCCGGAGTTACAAGAGTTGAAAATGCAACTGAAGGAGTTGCTAGACCTGGGACTGATATGTCCTAGTGTGTCATCGTGGGGTGCACCTGTTATGTTCATACAAAAGAAGGATGGGTCATGTAGTCTCTACATTGACTATCGTCAATTGAAAGAGGCAACGATCAAAAATCAGTATTTGTTGTCAAGGATTGATGATCTGTTCGATCAAATGAAGGGCATGATGATGTTCTCAAAGATCAACTTGCGATCAGGATACCACCAGTTACAAATTAAGGAAGATGACGTCCCTAAGACCGCCTTTAAGATGAGGTTTGGACATTACGAGTTTATTGTTTTACCGTTTGGACTGACAAATGCCCTAGGGGTATTTATGAGTTTCATGAACGGGGTGTTCCTCGAGTACTTGGACAAGTTCATCCAAGTATTCATTGACAATATTTTGATTTACTCTTGGACGATGGAGGAGCATGACGAGCACTTGTGCTCGACACTACAATCTCTACGAGAGCACAAATTGTATGGGAAGTTGTCCAAATGCTCATTTTATCAGTCAAAGATTCACTACTTAGGGCATGTCATCTCCGGCAAAGGCATTGTCATGGATCTAGCTAAGGTCGAGGCTATCATTTAATGGCCTGCGTCGACAAATGTCCCAGAAGTGCGTAGCTTCATGGGTTTAGCAGGATACTATCAACAGTTTGTCAAGGGATTTTCGAAGATAGAAAATCCTATCGTGGAGATTGCAGAAGAAGAACAAGAAGTTTGTTTGGACCAAGAAATGCGCGGAAGAATTTCAGAGGCTCAAGGAGTTGTTGACAACAGCACCGATACTAAAGGTCCCAGACATGGATGCGGACTTCTTGGTATGCACTGACGCATCCAAGGAAGGCTTAGGCGGAGTCTTGATGCAATACGGACGCGTGATCGCTTACATCTCAAGGAAACTGAGAAGGCATGAGGAGAATTACGTGATGCACGATTTGGAGTTGTTAGCCATCATGTATGCCTTGAAGGTTTGGAGACACTACCTTGTTGGACGAAAATTTGAACTAAAGACTGACCACTGTGGACTACAACACATATTTACTCAAAGCGACCTGAACTCGCGATAACGGCGTTGGTCGGAATTACTTAGAAAGTACGACTTTGAGATTACTTACATAAAAGGAATAGTGAACCAAGTGGTAGATGCATTGAGTCGGATACTGTGCATCTTTTCGGTGATGCCTCTTCAGACGAGTCTATGTGAAAATATTATAACCTTACAGCGTGACGATGACTAGTACAAAGAGGTCAAGGGTTTTATCGGACAAAACACAATGATGGTACCACGATTTGAAGTATTTTCATTTGATAGCGATGGTTTATTGAGGTTTAAAAATAATATCTACGTACCATCGAACAACTAGTGGAGGATGTTGATCTTGATCGAGGCTCATAGAGCAGTTTACATGGCTCACCCGAGAGTCATGAAGATGAGGGAAGACCTTAAACCCTTATTCTTCTGGAAGGGAATGAAGGAAGGCATAGTCAACTATGTGGCCAGATGTCTAGAATGTCAGCAGGTAAAGGCGGAACATAGACACCCAGCAAGATTACTACAACCACATACTATTCCAGAATCGAAATGGGAGGTTATTTCAATGGATTTTATTGTTGGATTGCCACTAACGACAAGGAGACATGACTCGATTTTCGTAGTAGTAGACACTCTGAAGAAGAGTGTTCACTTTATTCCTGTGCGTATGACGTATCAGGCACCTGACATAGCTAGAGTTATCATCAATGAGATTGTGAGGCTGCACGGCGTGCCTAAGAGGATTATATCCGATCAAGGATCAGTGTTTACTAGACGATTTTCCAAGAGGCTATGGGAACCCAACTTAACTTTAGTACTACGTATCACTCGGAGACTGACGGGCAGACCAAACGAACAAACCAGACCTTAGAGGACATGTTGCGCATGTATGTGATGGACCAACAAAAGCGTTGGGAAGAATTCTTTCCACTGGTAGAATTCACTTACAACAACAGTTACCAGAGTGCCATTAAGATGGTGCCTTTCGAGTTTCTTTACGGGTGACTGAGTCGGACACCTTGAGTTGGGATCAGCTTGAGGATAGGGTCCTGGTGGGACCTGAAGCGATCCAAGAAATGGAAGAGAAAATGAAAACAATAAGACGAGGGATTAAAGAAGCGCAGAATCGATAGAAGAGTTATGTCGATGTGTGCCATGTCGACCGTAGTTATGAGGTCGGTGATCGAGTCTTCTTGAGGGTTAAACCGCATAAGAGTTCGATCCAATTTGGGAAGGGAGCTAAACTCTCTCCTAGGTTCGTGGGACCTTCTGAGATTATGGAGAGAAAGGGGCCCGTGGCCTATCGACTAGCCTTGCCAGATTCTTTGAGGCGTATGAACTATGTTTTTCATGCATCTGTTTTGAGACATTATATTAGTGATCCTACACATGTTTTGACTTGAGAACCTGGCGGGTTTCGGATGAGGGGGCGCTCACGACTGAGTCGATCCACATCTTGGATCATCGCATTCGACAGCTATAGCATCGAACAGTAGAGCAGGTCAAGGTCTAGTGGGAAGGTCTAGAACAGCTTCCGGTGGTAAGAGAGTTTATTGACACCTTCTCAGAGGAGTTACCTGGGATGTCATCGGAGAGGGAATTGGAGTTTATCATAGACCTAAAACCAGGGACTGAACCGATAGCAAGAACGCCTTATCGGATGTCGACCACGGAGTTACAAGAGTTGAAAATGCAACTGAAGGAGTTGCTAGACCTAGGACTGATACGTCCTAGTGTGTCATCATGGGGTGAACCTTTTATGTTCATACGAAAGAAGGATGGGTCATGGAGGCTCTACATTGACTACCGTCAATTTAACAAGGCAACGATCAAAAATCAGTATCTATTGTCGAGGATTGATGATCTGTTTGATCAAATGAAGTGCACGACGATGTTCTCAAAGATCGACTTGCGATCAGGATACCACCATTTACGGATTAAGGAAGATGACATCCCTAAGACCGCCTTTAATATGAGGTTTGGACATTACGAGTTTACTGTTTTACCGTTTGGAATGACAAATGCCCTAGGGGTATTTATGAGTTTGATGAACGGAGTGATCCTCGAGTACTTGGACAAGTTCATCCAAGTATTCATTGACGATATTTTCATTTACTCTCAGATGACGGAGGAGCATGATGAGAAATTGCGCTCGACACTACAATCTCTGCGAGAGCACAAATTGTATGGGAAGTTATCCAAATGCTCATTTTATCAATCAAAGATTCACTACTTAGGGCATGTCATCTCTGGCGAAGGCATCGTCGTGGATCTAGCTAAGGTCGAGGCTATCATGGAATGGCCTGTGCCGACAAATGTTCCGGAAGTGCGTAGCTTCATGGTTTTAGCAGGATACTATCGACGGTTCGTCAACGGATTTTCGAAGATAGCAAATCCGATCATGGAGATTGCAAAAGAAGAACAAGAAACTTGTTTGGACCAAGAAATGCGCGGAAGAATTTCAGAGACTCAAGGAGTTGTTGACAACAACACCGATACTAAAGGTCCTGGACATGGATGCGAACTTCTTGGTATGCACTGATGCATCCAAGGAAGGCTTAGGTGGAGTCTTGATGCAAGACGGACGCTTGATTGCTTACATCTCGAGGAAACTGAGAAGGCATGAGGAGAATTACGCGACACACGATTTGGAGTTGTTAGCCATCGTGTATGCCTTGAAGGTTTGGAGACACTACCTTGTTGGACGAAAATTTGAACTAAAGATTGACCATTGTGGACTACAACACATATTTACTCAAAGCGACCTGAACTCGTGATAACGGCGTTGGTCGGAATTACTTAGAAAGTATGACTTTGAGATTACTTACATAAAAGGAACAATGAACCAAGTGGTAGACGCATTGAGTCAGAGACCACGCATCTTTTCGGTGTTGCCTCTTCAGGCGAGTCTACGTGAAAAGATTCTAACCTTACAATGTGACAATGACTGGTATAAAGAGGTCAAGGGTTTTATCGGACAAAACACAATGATGGTACCATGATTTGAAGTATTTTTATTTGATAGTGATGGTTTATTGAGGTTTAAAAATCAGATCTATGTACCGCCGAACAACAAGTGTAGGATGTTGATCTTGAGAGAGGCTCATAGAGCAGTTTACATGGCTCACCCGGGAGTCATGAAGATGAGGGAAGACCTTAAACCCTTATTCTTCTGGAAGGGAATGAAGGCAGACATAATCAACTATGTGGCCAGATGTCTAGAATGTCAGCAGGTAAAGGCGAAACATAGACACCCAGCAAGATTACTACAACCACACGCTATTCCAGAATTGAAATGGGAGGTTATTTAAATGGATTTTATTGTTGGATTACCACTGACGACAAGGAGTCATGACTCGATTTTCGTAGTAGTAGACACTCTGAAGAAGAGTTCTCACTTTATTCATGTGCGTACGACGTATTAGGCACCTGACATAGCTAGAGTTATCATCAATGAGATTGTGAGGTTGCATGGCGTGCCTAAGAGGATTATATTTAATCGAGGATCAGTGTTCACTGGATGAGTTTCCAAGAGGCTGTGGGAACCCAACTTAACTTTAGTACTGCGTATCACCCGGAGACTAACAGGAAGACCAAACGAATGAACCAGACCTTGGAGGACATGTTGCGCATGTATGTGATGGACCAACAAAAGCGTTGGGAAGAATTCTTTCCATTGGTAGAATTCGCTTACAACAACAGTTACCAGAGCGCCATTAAAATGGTGCCTTTCGAGTTTCTTTACGGGCGACCATGTCGGACACCTTGAGTTGGGATCAACTTGAGGATAGGGTCCTGGTGGGACCTAAAGTGATCCAAGAAATGGAAGAGAAAATGAAAACAATAAGACGAGGGATTAAAGAAGCGCAAGATCGACAGAAGAGTTATGTCGATGTGCATCGTGTCGACCGTAGTTATGAGGTCGGTGATCGAGTCTTCTTGTAGGTTAAACCGCATAAGAGTTTGATCCAGTTTGGGAAGGGAGCTAAACTCTCTCCTAGGTTCGTGGGACCTTCCAAGATTGTGGAGAGAAAGGGGCCCGTGGCCTATTGACTAGCCTTGTCAGATTCTTTAAGGCGTATGAACGATGTTTTTCATGTATCTGTTTTGAGACATTATATTAGTGATCCTACACATGCTTTGACTTGAGCACCTGGAGGGTGTCGGATGAGGGGGCACTCACGGCTGAGCCGATCCACATCTTGGATCATCGCATTCGATAGCTACAGCATCGAACGGTAGAGCAGGTCAAGGTCCAGTGGGACAGCTATAGTTTGCACTCAGCGACCTGGGAGGATGCATATGATATGCACCAGCAGTTTCCATTTTTGTTTGATAGATAGGCTTATAATACTGTGATACACTTTATTTCGACACTTATACTGAGAAACTTTGGGACAAAGTTTAGACCAAGAGGGGGGTGTATGTAACATCCCGCTCTGGCGGGCTAAGCGAACTTTTTCTTTGAGGACACTTACTCGCAAGTGATCTAGATTATTATGCTATTAAAACTTTTGATTTTGATTTGAGGCATTATGGGATGATGACATGTTGTTTTACCACATCGACATAGACAGGTGCTATTGACTCGGTTTTACTAAGTGTGCAAGATTATGGACCTCGAGGATGCAGAGGCATCGATGGAACCCCTTGGACTCTGGATCGATTCGGTGAGTTTACCATTGGGGTTCGATTGTTTTACTATGATTTTAGTGCTTCTGATTAGATGCAGTCATGTGGATGTATTCTGACATGATTTTTTGATGATGCAAGATGACGATAGCTTGCTGACTAGACTCACATGTGGAGTAAAGGGGTCACGCACGACTGCCAGAGATGTTGAGGGAGAGGTGTGGACAGAAGGCCTGCCACAGCCTACTAGCACTCCCGTCGTGGCTCGAACTGTAGGTTAACATTTACCTAATTCGAGAGGACCCGCGATGCCATGAGGGTAGACTGCGATAGTCGCTCATGATGATTCTAAGGGGCAGGCAATAAGGCGGGGGCCTTATTCCTTAGAGGCCCTTAGTCTCCCACAAGTTCACCTGGTAGATTGTTGACTCCAGGGGTTATTGATGTCTACCAAGTCAGTCAAGAGGCGAGTGGCACCCTTGGAGCACGTGGTGTGTCCTGAAGGGCACGTCACGCAAGAAAAATGGAGAGTGACGAGTGGCACCCTTGGAGAACGTAGTGCGTCCTGAAGGGCACATCGCGCAAGGGAACAAATGAGGCGAGTGGCACCCTTAGAGCACCTAGTGCGTCCTGAAGGGCGCGTCTCATTGTTGATGATAGAGGAATGAACCTAGATGGCCTTAAGACGAATAACATGTTAAGAAATTTTTAAAACAACTTCCCTAATTAAATGTCGCCCTGTACAAAAATTTAAGGTTTAAGTCTAAACTATGCTGGTGGTAAAATTTTATCTCTCTATAAAAAAAAATAACAATAATAATAATAAAAATAAAAACCACCTAAATAATAAGTATGACCTTAGTTAAATCTTGTAACACGAAGGGAATAAGAAATTTAATTTATTCAAAAAAAATATAAATTTGTTGGAATAAAATTTAAAAGAAAAAGGGGAATTAATGGTTTTATTATTTCGATAATTTTAAAATATTAATTAAATGAGAAAAGGGAAAAAGGGTTAATTTCCACACCTGCCTTTTTGAGTTCTAAATAAAAAGGGGAAAGAGGGAAAATCTAAAAATTTAGGAAACTAGGAAAAGAGGTAAACATATAAAGGGAAAAAGGGGAAACATAGGGAAAAAGCAGAAAGTCAAACTTAGAAAAAGTATCTACCATTTAAGATCTTTCTAATTTAAACTGAACAAGCAATTTAATAAAAAGGAAAGTTATTAAAACCTGTAAGAGATTTGGGGACACCTAGGAGTGCTTCTAGGAGTAACTCTAGGTGGGTGAGGGAAATAAAGATAATTAATTAATTAAAGAATTTAATTTATGAGGAAGGAAGGGGATGGGTGACACTTGTACGGGGAGGAATTTTTAGGAAATTTTATAAAAACTTAACTAAAAGAGAATTTTTGGAAAGTAAGGAACCACGAAACTCTATATAATGAAGGGAGGTCATGGAGGTTGGATCATGTTTTGTTTGCGTAACATTACGCTATAGAAATATCTACTTGAATGATTTACTTGTGGGAGTTGGGATACCCATCTCGGAGAGGAGTGGTAGCTCGGCCTTGCGAGGAGAGCTGGGAGCTAGTCCTAATCTCTAGATAGTGTGTTTGGCCCCTTTGTGGCTCAGGGGGCTAAGGGGGAAGAAGAGTACCCCTAGAATTGGTTGGGAGGTACCGATGAAGTTTCGACAGTCAACGAGTGGGAGTTGCACGGAGCGCGCGGTCGTCACTCAGAGCGGGTGACAAGCAATGGTACGATTTCTTCCTTTGTATGGTAGATTGTTGTAGGATTCATGATTTGGATCTGCATGTTTATTTTTGGTAGGTAACTGGTTGTCCAGATTCATGACTAAAATCCTTATGGCCTAGCTGGTTGATTGATTGGTTTCCCATGACCTTCGTTTCCCCACATGTCAAGACCACCCTGTGGTTTGGATTCAGACCATTTTGGTTGTTTGTCTTTCATCCCTAGCTCCTCAACCTTCGCCTGAGCAGTCGACCAGGAGCTTGATCTACGGTTGTCGCCTTAGCGTTAAAAGACCTATGGATCTCAACGCCCTGCTTTGTTGTGTGAGGATGACGAGCAAAGGATGATCCCATCATCCTCTTACCTTCGTTGTTGTCCTTGGATGAATGATTATCTCACGCCTTCTCGCGATTGAATACCTCTGCATTTCCTTGAAATTTTAACTCTAGAATCTTTGAATGTTTACCTCTGCATATACTTGATGATCCACTCTGCGTTTTATATTGATTAAACTCCGAAAGGGGATTTGTTTTAATGATTTGTCTGTATTTTTACTTAATTCCCTGTGTTTTATGATAATTCCCCAACGTTTTTTATAGTTTCCAGTCGAGATATGAAGAATCTCGTTTCTTTTACAGTGATTTTATACTTATTGTGTGATTGCTAAATCAATATTTAATGACTGTGATATTCATTGTGATACCTGCGTTTTTACCAACGAAGTACATTATGATTTACCAGCAAATTATTTAATCAGAGTGTGGGTAATTATATGCCTGCAATTTGGGTGATACTCTGTGATTTTCTTCCATGATAAGGCAGAGAGTAGATATAAAGCTCTGCACATTTTTATGCCTACATTTCTTTTTATAAACACAACAATATTCGGTGTGAATGGACAGCGATTCAATACTTCAATAGACAACGTGTTTATTCACTAATTGACAGTGAGATTTTACAGTTGAATGGCAACAAGTTCATTTCTTAATTGATAGGGAAGTTTTACAGTTAGATGGAAGCGAGTTTAATCGTTGAATGACCACGAATTTGACCTTTGAATGACTGCGGTTGAATCTTTATTTCACAATGATTTTTACTCTGACGGATTCAGATGTGGAACACACCACAATTTTTACAGTTACATCTGACAGATTTAGCGTGGAATAAACAATGATTTGTTGTGAGGTCTGAAGGTTTAGTCACGGATTACACAACGAATATTTTACTAGTATATTCTTACATTATAGACAACGACCTAACTCTACCTATATAGATTTATAGACAATGACTTACTCTACATGTATTGGTTTAAATAAACGATATCTCACACAGCGATACCCTTACAGGATTATATAAATTTATTTTTCATGCTAAATTCCTTGTTATTTGTTAATCCCTCTTAAAAAGACAGCGAGACCATAGACAATGATATGTAGATGATGTTTTATCATTTGTTGCTGGGAATGATGCTTTTTGACTGCATTTTTATCAATGGAATTTTTATCAGTTGCAATGATGCTTTCTTCTGGCTTCTTGCATACTATATAGACTTGTACATGGCAGTGAAGAACTAGGGCGGTCACGATGCATTTATAATTTGACTAAACCATCCTCTCTGAGAGGTAAATATTAACCATAGGTAATGGAACCACTCCTCCCCACATGTGCCTGAAAGCTCAAAACTTTTACTATGAGTAGTAGTAAGGAGACGATTACATGTTCCTTCATATTTATAAAAACATTCCCATATCATGTATGAGTGTGCACTTGAGAGACAAGAGGAAAATTGCTTTCATATTTTCAAGGACACAAAATGTGTCAATTATACAAACCTTGGGAGTGTTACATCCTAAAAGCAAGCTCTAGTGAGTAAATAAAAATTTAACAGCACCAATGATGTACTTAAGCCTTATCCTATTCTTCAATTAATTTAGAACATCGTCTAGTTATCAAGAGTGATACCATTGTACTTACATATTGAACACTGAAGGAGCTCCAGGTCCAATATCAAGGTCATGCCAAGGATGACTAGAGCTAGATAATTTCATTTATTTACATTTATTATAATAAATATACATAGAGTCTATTTCTTAATGTCAATGTTATCTGCCCCAAGGAGCTTGTCAGTACTTGGATATCTGAAAACCATGTTAGCAAGATTTTTCTCCCAAAAGGAGAAAATTATTAGAGTAGATTCATCTTAATTCGTGATTTATGATGAGTTTAAAAGGAGTGAATAATAAAACACGCATTAAATATAGATGTAGGGAGGGATCATTCCTTAGGGAAGGAATGGAAGTCTTAGCTTGACTATCCAGATTTAATTTTGAAACTATAATTTGGATAGAAAGGTTGCATCCTAAGGTTAGGGTACACTGTCATTATGAGTTGCAAAGTTAAGATTGGCTTGCTGAATTTTGTGAATCTAAAACACCCCCGCCTTTATTTGAAAAGGTAAATGTCACTTGAAGTTTGTTTTATATGTTACTTTAGGTTGAAGTAAGATGTGATGTGCTAGGATAGGTGTGAGGGTGAGATAGTAGTGAGGTGCTCCTAGAAGGTTGTAATCCTTACCCGAGTGTTGATTGTAGTTACCTTGTGCCTTGTTTAGCAAGAGTGATTAAATTCTCTCCTTTGGTTTCGTGTAATGTATGTCAATACGAGTTGGATTTCGAAATGGTTGGAGTTTTGTTCTGGTTGACGTTTTAGATTTCTTACGTTTGCACTTGCTTGTGTCGCATGTATCCATAAAGACAGGGTCGTTACATGTACCATAACAGATGGATGTGGAAATAATACATTTCTAATAAAAACATGTTCGCCATACTTCTTTGCATATACGTCAAAACCAATTGATTCTAGATTTGGGTTGGAGAAGTTGATCTGTATACAGGGCTGTGTGATATGCACATAGGGTTGTGTTAGTGCATTTCTAGTATGTTTGAATAATCGACAACTCTTATAGATCTGGAATAGCAAGCAGCAAGAGAAAGGCATGTCTGCCCATCAAAATAATAAATCTCCATGTCTAGATCTTCAGCAAAGATCTAGAGAAATCCTTATTCTAGTAGATATCCTAACAATCATAGCAAGAGAAATCCCTATTCTAGTATAGATCCTCCAACATTTTAAGTTCTTTTGAATTTTGTCCCACCAAAAGCCAGTATGTAAATTATACTAACTTAGATTGGAAACTTGTCCTAGTAACGACACCTTCGGACTGAAATCAATCAAATGTTCTCCTAAAGCTCAGTTTAAGTAAGTTTCACTACAATACAATGAAAATAGAGTCTTGACCAGCTCTAAAATGGCATGACCTATTTCAATAAAATTACTGGCATATGTATCTTATAGTGACAAAAAAATGCTTAATGATACCAAATGTCTGAGCTACCCACACAACAAACACTACATTGAACACTAATACAATAGATGATAAACAAGAATAGATGACCAGATGAACCCACTAAAGTGCAAGCATGAACCAACCTTAATGCACACAAATTTTGTCACTAAATATTGATCATATTTGCAATCTCAAATCAAAAAAGAAAACCCCGTGAACAAATGAAATTGCTCACGAACTAAACCTGCACCTTAACAAAATGAGCTAGCAAAAATTGACCATAATAATACATAATAAAAACATATATTTATCTTAAATTTTATATCTTTAACTCAAAAAATATATGATTTTTTTAATAAATCAACTTTACATTAATGTAATTAAAAATAATTTTAAAAATAATCAATCTCCATAAAAATAATTTTACACTAATATAAATAATTACAATTAAAAAAAACATATTAAAATGTTAAATGAGATGCATTGTAAACATAAGACGCCCAAATATTATCGCACCATGAGAAAAGTCTAAACTAGTCTCATGATTTTGAAACCATACACAGCATCAAAAAACATTGCAAAGTTTTGAATATTTGTGGATGTAAAATCAAATCATATTTCCAAGTTTATGGGAACTCAGAAGGTGAAAAGGAAAGCTCTCGCTACGTTGTTGTTGATGTTAAACTAGCAACAACCACTTTATAAAAGTGGTTGATATATGTCGATTGGCGCCATTAGTTTGGAAAGGTGGAAAATGACATTGATGGGAGTATATAAACCACTTTTATAAAGTGATTGGCGTATATAAACCACTTTTATAAAGTGGTTGTTGCTAGTTGACGGCCGACATAACTTGGGGATGACCATTAATGTATTAATACATAAATGATGTATTAAAAAATAATTATTACATTAATGTAATATATAATATAGTAATGTATTAATGTAATATATTAATGTATTAATAGATACTATTTAATGGTGTATTAATATAATAATGTAATGCATTAATTAATAAATACATTTTTAATTAATACATTGTTAAAGTGTAATTACATAAATAAAGTAATACATTAATAATAAATTAAATGCATAAATAAATACATTAAATACATTATTAAATAAATTACTAAAGTATTAAAACATTAATAAAGAATCAATACACTAATAAAGTAATGCACGGACACAATAGTAATACATTGACTTTAATATATTTAGTAATAAATTATAACGTTATTGTTAGGTATAAATTAAAATACTAATACCTTAATGCATAATAAAACATATTAAATTATTAATACATTAATAATGTGTCAATCCATTAAAATATACATTGATTGATTGATTGAAACGTTAGTAATGTAATATAACATTAATGATAAATTTATAATGTAATGATACATTAATAATGTAATGTTACATTAATATATTAATATAATGTATAAATGAATGTATTAATTTATATTAATACATAATACATTATTAAAGTAGTAATACATTAATAATGTATAATAACAAAACATCAATAAAGTATTATTATATTTTAAGACATTAAAATAATACATTATAAATACATTAAAAATTAATTATTACAATATTCATTTAAAGTACTAGTTAGTTAATTAATACATTAATAAAATATTATTAATTAAAACACTAATATATTAATGTACTAGTTAGTTAATTAATACATTAATAAAATATTATTAATTAAAACATTAATATATTAATAAAGTAGTATTAATTAATCTATTAGTTAAGAAATTTATACATTAATCAAATATTAAATTAATAAAATATTAACAAAGTAAAAATAAAATAATAATAAGGTCCCAGGGGGCAGCTCAATTGGCAAGTGTCGTGAAAATGAAGTTCCATGAGGTTTCGAGTTCAACTCCCCCCGACTTACAATGTGTGTCGCGTATGGGGCCTCGTGGGCACACCTCGAGGTTATAGTGGTAGCAGTTGGATAACACGGCCACGTGTAACGCGAGACACCTGGAGGTTATAGTGGTAGCAGTTGGATAACACGACCACGTGTAACGCGAGACACCTGGAGGTTATAGTGGTAGCAGTTGGATAACACTGCCACGTGTAACGCGAGCACGTGCCCAACTAGTTGTTGATTCCTCCAGACATAAAATAATAATAATAATATATTTTTTACACCAATACATTAAAGTATTACATGAAGTATTAATACATTAATGAAATAATGAAATAATAATAGCTTAATAGATTAATAAAGTAATAATACATTAATAAAGTAATAATGTAATAGTTTGAAAGAATATTAAGCATGGCAGTCACTAATGTTGACCTTGGTTTAATAATAATAATAATATATTTTTTACACCAATACATTAAAGTATTACATGAAGTATTAATACATTAATGAAATAATAATAGCTTAATAGATTAATAAAGTAATAATACATTAATAAAGTAATAATGTAATAGTTTGAAAGAATATTAAGCATGGCAGTCACTAATGTTGACCTTGGTTGACTGTGGTTGACCATGGTTAACAGTTGTTGGCCATAGTTGACTATGGTTACCATGACCTTGACTATGGTTGACTATAGTTGACCGAATGTTGACCTTGGTTGATCGTGGTTGACCATGGTTAACAGTTGTTGGCCATAGTTGACTATGGTTACCATGACCTTGACTATGGTTGACTATAGTTGACCATGACCATGCATGAAGAGGATTAGTATATTTCTAAATAAAAATGTCAACATAAATAATAATAAAATGTTTACGAAATGGTTGACCATGGATGACCACATTGACCATGACCAAGGTTTATTGTTATATACTACAGTTGACTATGGTAGAACATGACTCCATGGTTGACCATGATTTTGAATGTGGTCGACCATGACCATGGTTAACTTTGTGACACCTTGGTTGAATTTGGTTTACTATGATTTACTATGCTTGACTATGGTTGACTAAGGTTGACCTTGGTTGACTATGACCATGGTTCATTGTGGTTGAACTTGGTTTACCATGACCATGCTTAATTATGGTTGACCATGACCATGGTTAAATTTAGTCAACCTTCTGAGACTTTAGTTTACTATCATTGACTGTTGTCGACCATGACTATGGATGACATTGACCATGTTTGATCTTAACTATGACTATGGATGACAATTGTCGACCATGACTATTGTCATGACTATGGATGACAGTTGTCGACCATGACTATGGATGACATTGACCATGTTTGACCTTAACTATGACTTTGGTTCACCATTACCTTAACTATGGTTAACTAATCTTGAACATGACCAAGACTATGGTCTATTGTGATCAACTATGGTTTTCCATGGTTGACTATGGTTAAGTATGGTTGAGCTTGACATGGACCAAAGTTGACTATCGTTGATCATGGTTGAATATGGTTGACCATGACCATGGTTGAATATGGTTGACCATGACCATGGTTGACTATGAGTGACCATGCGCATGGATGATTTTCATAGACCATGTGGAGCTCATTATGGTGGGTTATGTTGATTATGTTTAACCATGGTTTATTGTGTGACACAAATGTGTTTGTCTTGACGTCGAGATATGTGCGACACATAACAATGTGAGGAAATGTTTGTCGCATTGTGACGAGAAGACGATGTGTGTCTAATTGTAATGTTTGTTGATGTTCGTCAAATTACATTGTTACTATCCACATTGGGATGACATGCCTATGTTCGTCACATTGCGAGGTTACTATCAACATTGGGATGACAGGCCTATGTTCGTCACATTACAGTGCCCATAGATTACATTGCAATTTCTTTAGATTACATTGCAATGATAGGGAATCGGTTTTCACACTATGAAATCTGTTTATGTTTGTCACATTGCGGTGATAGGACTATGTTCGACATATTTCGACAATAAGGATATTTTGATCATATTGTAATCGACGTATATGTTCGTGACATTGTGATGATAGGAAAATATTCGTCGCATTGTGACGTTAGTTTAAGTTCGTCACACTGCGACAATGGGGTTATGTTCAACATATTGTGATGACATGGCTATGTTTGTCACACTGTGATCAACATTGAGGAAATGTGCGACACATGGAAACGTGATATGTGTGATCAACATTGACGTTAAGATATGTGTGACACAACAACGTGAGGAAATGCTCGTCACATTGTGATGATAAGACAACCTGTGTCACATTGTGATGTATGTTTATGTTCATCAAATTGTGATGTTACTATCCACATTGGGACGACACACATATGTTCATCACATTGAAAATTTACTTTCCACATTGGAAGGACACGCCTATGTTCTTCATGTTGCGACGTTACTATCCACATTGGGATGGCATTCCTATGATCATCACATTGTGACATGCCTAAGTTTGTCACATTGCGACATTACGACTTGACTATTTTAATCACATTGTGATCGAAATTAACGTCGAGATATGTGCAACACATAGCAAGATGAGGAAATTTTCACCACATTGCGACGAGAAGACGATGTGTGTCACACTGCGATGTCTATTTATGTTCATCACAGTGCACCGTTACTATCCACATTGAGGTGACATGCCTATGTTTGTCACATTGCAACATTACTATCCACATTGAGATGAAATTCCTATGCTCGTAACATTGAGATGTCACATTACATTTCCCTTAGATTACATTGCAATTTCCTTAGATTACATTGTGATGATAGGGCATTGTTCTTCACATTGCAACATCTATTTATGTTCATCACATTATGATGATAGGGCTATGTTGACCATATTATGATCGAAGTATATGTTCGTCACATTGCAACGATAAAGAAATGTTAATCACATTGTGATGTTAGGTTATGTTCATGACATTGCTACGAGAGGGAAATGTTAATCAGATTGCGACGTTAGGTTATTTTCATCACATTGCTACAAGGCTATGTTCGACATATTGTGATGACAAGGCTATGTTTGTCACATTGCGATCGACATATATGTTTGTCTTGTTTCCACGTTTGTATATGTTCGTCACAATGTGACGTTACTATCTTTGGTAGATTGCAACGTTACTATATTCTACACATTGCAATGTTAGGAAATGTGTGTCACATTACGACATCGAGATATCTACGACACATAACTACGTGAGGAAATGTTCGTCACATTGCGATGAAAAGAAGATTTGTGACACATTGTGATGTTTGTTTATGTTCGCCACATTACAATGTTACTATCCACATTGGAATGACATGCCTATGTTTGTCACATTGCAACGTTACTATCCACATTGGGATGACATGCCTATGTTCGTGACATTGTGATGTCAATTTATGTTCATCACATTGCGACGTTACTATGTTCAACAAATTGGGATGTTTCTATGTTC
>JZKD02S2372957.1:8845-30171 GCA_000966675.3 Picea glauca
CATGGTGATTGTTTTAAACATTTTAGAGGGCCATCTGGTGATGTTCTTTGGTGACGGGATAATGGAGCCTCTACGAGGATGGGTGAAGGCCTACAAGCCTACCTCTTTACAGGATGCAGTCAACAAAGCTTGAGATATGCTAGATAAAATACCTAAAAGTTGATTTCCTCCCAAACCCACATTTAACCTAAGTATTAAAGACATCAGACCACCCCAGAGAGATTGGGCTAGAAATCCCAAACTGGATGAAGAAACTAGGAGAGAATTGAGGAAAAATAAATTGTTTTTTAGCTTCCAGGAGCCATAAGCACCAGGGCATAGATGCGTTGCGAAGGACATAGTGAGAAAGGCCCATTACATTGAGGTATATTCAGACAGTGACAATGATGAGGATGAGGAGGTGGAGCAGGCATAGGATCAGGGACATCCAACATTAGGAGAGGAGTCTTCATGGATGGGGGCTAAGGATCCATTCATGGCCTCGATGTCAGGATTTCTGAGATATCATACCTTCAGGGTCAGAGGTGTCCTACAAGGGAAGAAGGTGACAATATTTATTGATGGAGGAGCATCCCATAACTTCATTGACGGTAACATGGTTGAGAGGAGAGGAATTTCGATAGAATAATTTGATGGGTTCACAGTAGTCATACCAGGAGGCCACCAGATGAGTTGCACCAAGTGGATTCCCAAGCTCACCATAATCATGGGAAGCTACTCAATGATAGATTATTTCTTTGTGGTGGACATACCAGACACAAATGTAGTGTTGGGCATTCAATGGATTTACTCTATTGGGAAATACACTACTGATCAGAGGACCATGGAGATGGAATTCATAGGTCAAGATGGAAAGAAAGTGGTCCTACGAGACATGCACTAGTACCCACTAAAGATTGTGTCATCTCACAACATGGAGGGATTTATGAGTCATGGTGATATAGAGTGGGATGCAAAGTGTTTTATTTCTGACAGAGAGCCACCTGACTGTCTGCAACAACTTCCATAAATTATTTAGTGACATTACTCCTATCATTCCACTTGATAGAGGTTTTGAGCATATCATAGAGCTATAGGAGGGGGTCCAAGCAGTTGTCACAAACCCTTATCAGAGTCGTAAAGTTTACAAGGATGAGATTGAAAAAGCCATTAAATAATTTCTAAAATTGGGTCACATCTGCCCTAGTTCCAACCCATTTTCCTCTTCCATTGTCTTAGTCAAGAGGAAGGATGGTACTTTTCATATGTGTATCGACTATAGGGATCTAAACAAGAAGACAATAAAGAATCGATACCCCATACCCATGATCGATGAATTAATGGATGAGCTCAGGGGAGCCAAATTCTTCTCGAACATTGATCTTCGCTCAGGGTATCACCAAATCAAGGTACAAGAGTAGGACGTACCTAAGACAACCTTTAGATGCCACTATCCGCATTATGAGTTTCTGGTCATGCCATTCGAGCTAACTAATGCCCCTGCCACTTTCTAGTCATGCATGAATTATGTTTTCAATAATCATCTCATAAAGTTCTTATTGGTCTTCTTTGATGACATCCTCATATACTACAAAACATGGGAGGACCATCAATGACATCTGGATGAAGTGATTGGTATTATAGAGATTCAACAGTTTTATGCGAAGGAATCCAAGTGTGAATTTGGTATGACATAGATTCTCTACTTGGGGCACATGATTGGGATGAAAGAGGTATAGGTGCACCAAGAAAATATCAGGGCAATTATTGAGTGGAAAACTCATAGGAATGTGATATAACTGAAAAGATTTCTTGGTCTTTGCACTTACTACATGAAATTTGTTAAGGGATTCTCACAGTTGACAGCACCACTGACCGGTCTCACCAAAAAGGGGGATTTAGTTTGGATAGAGAAGGCCCAAGAGACATCTGAGAAAATGAAGAAGGTGATGAGCTCATGCCCTATTTTAGCACTCCCTGATTTCACTCAGCCTTTTGTCTTGGAGTCTGATTCTTTGGGAATTGGTATAAGATCTACATTGATGCAAAACGGTCACCCCATAGCATTTGAGGGCTGCAAAATCCAAGAGTATGAGAGACATTACTCCATATATGACAAAAAGATGTTGGCGATAATGCATGCTTTGACCAAATTCCATAAGTACCTAGTGGGGAACAAGTTCAAGGTAAATACTGATCATAATAGCTTGAGGTTCCTCATGGAGAAAAAGGAGTTGAGTGAGAGGAAAAAAAATGGATCAGTAAAATACAAGCCTATGATTTTGAAATTGAGTATGTGAAAGGAAAAAATAATGTGTTTGTTGACGCCTTATCGAGGATACCCACTCTCTCTCTCTCATGCATATTTCAGTGGAATGGAAGGCACTTATATTGGTAGAATACTCCAAAAATAATTTTTCTTGTGATATACTTGATGGTCAGGTCTCTGATGGTCGATATAGGGGTATTGACGACATCAGATATTATAAGGGCCGAATCTATTTCGTACCAGAATCCCAGTTGAAAGACAAAATTTTGCACGCACCACATACTTCTCCTTTGGCAGGTCATCCAGGATACCTGAAGACTTATAGAAAAATTCGAGAGAGGTTCACTTGGAAGGGTCTCAAGACTGATGTATTGAAGTTTGTACAGGAGTTCCACATATGTCAGCAAAACAAGGTGGAACATACCTACCTAGCAAGAATTATCCAACTTCTTCCCATTCCTGAACAAAAATGGGAAATCATTTTGATGGATTTTATCACAGGGTTGCCTCTGGTTTAGGGGAAATATTGTATCTACATGGAGTTTGACAAGATTAACAAATTCACCCATTTCTTCTCTATATCATCCAAATACTTTGTAGCACAATTAGCGGAACTGTTCTTCAGAGAGGTATTTTAGGTGCATGGACTGCCCAAGAAAATGGTCAGTGATCGAGACAACAGATTCATGGGAGGTTTCTTGCAGGAGTTTTTCAGACTCATAGGAACATAATTAATGCCTAGTACCATCTATCACCCTCAGACTAATGGGAAAACAAAAATTGTGAAAAAATGGCTCGAGGGGTATTTGAGAAATTATGTATCGGGGCAACATAAGGCATGGATCAAATGACTGCACTTGGGTGAACATTTCTATAACAAAACTTATCACATGTCGATCAGGATGACACCTTTCAAATATTTGTGGATCGATCATTTCGGGACAGTCGGACACCCAAAGACAAATATTGGATTTAGAAGAGTCAGGACATCTTGCGAACTCTCAAAGATAACTTGCAAATGGCACATAATAAACAAAATATGTACGTCGACAAGCATAGAGTGGAGTGAAATTTCAAGGTGGGAGACTTGATATATCTCCACTTGCATCCATATAGACAATCATCCTTGAAAATGAAAGGGGAAGACAAATTGAAGCCACAATTTTATGGTCCCTACAGGATTTCGAGGCCAGTCAGGGAAGTAGATTATGAGCTAGAGCTTCCCTAGGGGTGTAAGATACACAATTTATTTCATGAAATTTCATGCCTCAAGAAGGAGGTGGGACATCATGTTGTCATTTCTATAGAGTTGTCTCCATTGGATGAGGAGGGATAATTGATCCTAATTCTGGAGGAGGTGTTGGAGACCAAAAAGCATAAATTAAGGAACACGAGCATCAAAGAGTACCTAATCAAATGGAAAAATCTACCTATCGAGGATGCTAATTGGGAAGGAGAGAAGATATTGCAACATCCTGGATAACAATTTCTTGAGGACAAGCAATATCAGGCGGGGAGGACTGTAATGTCCCCGTTGGCATAGGAAGCATAAGGAATGGTTCCGCTAGAATAAATTGGTTCTCATAGGCTAGGTTGGAAAGGTTACCGAGGGAACTCAACTTTTTCCTAGGAAATGACTTTATAAAGTGACAAGGGAGACATGGGTCTTAGGCAAAATAAAGTCACTTAAAAATTATAAAGTGTGCAAGCATAAAGTGACTTTAAAAGAAAATTAAAATTAAAGTGAGTGGGAATTAATTCAACAAGGAATAAAAGAGGAGAAAAGAGGAGGCACCCCTCATTCTTTCATTCACTCACTTAGAAATTATATTTTTGGGATCTCTTGAGGAAAGAGTCTAGGATTTTCTTGGAAACCCTCAAGTGCATTTGTTGGTTTCGGTGTTGCAATGATACACCCTATCTAGTCTTGGGAGGAAATCACCTAGGTTTCTTCAGACAACTTCATTGCTACCGCATTTACCTTCTTGCAGCTGATTTTATTAAGTGGTGGTCAATTTTCTATGTGTGGTCACTGTCATCTTCATTGTGGGACGAATTTTCCTTTGAAGGGCGATTTCTTTGTTATTTTTTTCTGCCATTCATTCTAAAGGTCATAGTCATTCATTGTTGGATGCCTTTGTATTTTTTGGGTGCATTCTTGAGGATTTGGGTGCTTTCCTGAGGAACCGAGCACATTCTTGAGGAGCTGAGAACTTTCATGAGGAAATGGGTGCATTCTTGAAGAGTTGGGCGCATTCTTGAGGGCTTGGGGACAAGGTAATGAGGCACAAGTCTGGCCCTTACTCATCCAAAGAATGTGGGGGTGCATCATCTGAAGGAAGGGGATGATTCCATTGAAGGGAAGAAAGGAAATTCATTGTTGGCTATTGTATCCTCACTGTGGGAAATTTCCCTCTTGGAAGCCACTATGGGAAGAGATATAATCTTCACTCATTATATGGGGACGAGTCAACTTCTTCCAAGGTGCATTTGTTGATTATTGGGTGCATTATCCCTCAGTTATAACAGTTGGTCCCTCTCCTATTTCGTGGTTGGAATCTCCTTATATTTTTAGTGCAGATTACATACAACCAGGGCAGTCTCAGGTTCTTATATGTTGTTGTTTTCTATTCGAACCAATGTCATGTAATTTTCTTATATAAATTCAGTTATGTTGCTCCTATATCTAGTGAATCAGTTCTAATATAAATATATATGCTTCTTACCTTTCATATTGGTTCATATGTTCATGAGACAAATCACTTTTTCAAGGCTTCAATTATTTACAAAACTCTAATATCAGCAAACCACCATAAACATCTCAGAGGAAAATTGTTTGACAAAAGGCCAACATAGAAAAACTAAGAAAAATCCAAAAACAATTGAGTGGGAATATTACAAGAAAGTACACATTGTTTAGGGTTCTAATTTCTCTTGCAAGTAATTTTCTTGAATCTTCCTTTTTTATTTTACATTCTTGGGAGTTAAAAGTGAGAGTTTTAACTTGATCACACATCTAGATAACACTAATAAAATATTTCTTTAAATTTTCAACACACAAGAGTTTTTCTACCTTGGCCTTTCCATTGTCAATATTAAGAATTCATTTTCCAATTATTTTTGAAGAGCCATTGGCTCCAAAGGTAACATTGCCTTCATTATTATTCAAGTTAATAAACTTTGTTCTATATCCACTCATGTGACTTGATAACCCAGTATCAATGTACCATTGATCCTTGCTATTTTGTGCACATACTGCAGTTTGTATCAACAAGTATTTGTATTTCTCTTCTTTCCTTTGTTCCTCATCTCTTTTCATGATGGTTGGGTTTTCTTCTTTTTGACTTTTTCTGAAATCACTTTTTTATAATTTTTCTATATGCCCATAATTATTATAGCATATCATATGATTTTATAGTTAAACAAAGGAGAAAATTAGTTGTAAAATTTCCTTCATAATCCATGGATATTTATGTTGTTGTTTCTCGAATAACAACCTCTTACTCTTGTTCTACAATATATTCCTTTATGACCAAAACCATTGCAAGAATAACAATAGCTAAAGAATTGTTTTTGATAATTGATTTTGTGATTCAATCTTGATGGGAGAGTCTTCATGATTATCTCCTTGTGAGGAAGATTTGTCTTTTGTGTAACATAATGTTCTTCCTTCTTATTTTCTTCAACCTTGATAGATTTTTTTAGTATATCAGCTTAAATTTTGGTCCTTTATTCACATGAATGTTTTGAAGAGGTTGAGGTTTCTTCATTAGTATTTTCCTTCTTTTCATTGTAACCAAGACCAATCTTGTCAAATGGTTATCTTTAACAATTTAGGATTTCATTCAAGGTTGTAGATCACTTTTCAAATTTCCTGTTGGTATCTGATATTTCTAATTCCTTTATGAGACAAACTATTTGAGATTCTAAACTACTGCAAAGATCTTATTTTTCCTTTTATCTAGGATCTTAAGACTTGTTCATTCACATTTTCCTGTTCTACTTGATTCTTTAGGATAATTAATGTCTTCTCTATTTTTTCAAGATCATGTTCCTTCTATTTATATTTTTGCAATTCCTTTTTTTTTTTTCTTTCTATTATTTTCTTTGAGTCTTTCATTTTCTTATAAGGAACTAATGAGTTTTTCTTCAAGATCTACTTCTTAATCACTTTCAAGATTGTCTTGTTTTGTTGAATCCATGTCTCTATTTTCTGGGACATATGTATGTGTTTCTAGACATATGAAGATACTCTCTTATGTTTCACTGTCACTTTCATCTTAAGAGTTGTTGTCCCCATTGGTATATAGATTCTTATTTTGTTTGTATAACTTCCTCCTCTTTTCAATATTACCATTCTTGTACCTTTTTAAACTAGAATCTTCTTTTACATTGTTATTTCCATTGTTTTCATAAGGAAATTTATTATCAAAGTTTCCTATTTTTCCATAATTAAATCATTTGAAGGGACCTTACCTTTGTATTTGATTGATCCTGTATTGAGATTTATAACAAAGTTGGAATCTTATTCATCTGATTCATTGTCTGAGTTGTCACTTTATTTTTGTTTTTTATATCTTTGTATTCTTTAATGCCTTGAAGGATGCTTCCGGGCACCAACCTGTAGGAGACACCAATATCCTCTCCTGAAGACCAACTCAACAAAAAATCTTGTAGTAACCAGCCTATAGGAGACACAAATCTCCTTGGATGAGAACCAAATTATCTCTCCCTATAGGCACCAACCTACAACTCTCCATGTACGAACCAACCTACAATTTCTATATTTGTTGGCACCAACCAAATTATCTCTTTCCCTCAATATTTCACTTGCACAAGTCTGCTTCTATGTCTCTGTTGTTACAACCCACTTTAACAACTCACATATCATACAAATTCATATATTCCTTGTACCTCCCAACCACACTGAGACGTTCATATTTTATTTCTTTCATTCTCTTGAATCCTTGGACATGTGAGCCTCAAAACTCTTCTTTCACAATTTGTATGGCCACTTCCACAATTCACAGCTCTCTCTCATTCTCCCTTCACTCTTGGTTCTTTAATATCATAATCACTCACTCAATTACCTTCTTCATTCTTCCTTACCACCACACCTAAATTCAAGAAAAAAATAATTGTATATATAGAGCATACACTTTGTGATTTGTCCACAAAACAAATCATGGTGTCGACTCCAGATCTCAATAGAATTAGGTTGCAATGATACTTGAAAACACATCCATGAAAACTAGTCTTGGCTCCATTATGTTGCATTTGATCTCATTCATTTTTCCTTGATTCTTATGCATCATTGGATTTGTTCCTTGATCAAATTGTGATGGTTGATATTTTCTTTTCCCACCAAAATAGGTAACACGACTTCGACGCTCATCACCTGTTATGTCCTCCCTGAGTAGAATATTGACTATGGATCTATTTAGTTGTCACACAACACAACTCCATCATTCAAAAGCCATTGCAACTAGTTCACCATTGTTACATGTCAAAATGTCACACTTGAGTATCACACCCTAAGTGTTGTAAGTGCCAAAAAGTGATGTATGTACCTTGTTAAGTGTCGCATGCACTCTCTCAAGTGTCGTATGCACTTTAAAATGTGTCTCATTCAATTTTCTAAGTGTCACAATCCATTGAAACCATATAAACATTTTTCATAATCCCTAATTCATGTCGAAAGAAGAATCCCTATCATGTGACATTCAAAACACACCTTTTTCTAGGAATGTTCGACCATTTTTTGTCATTTTAGAAGGGTGGCGCTCCCATACCCATGCTTAGGGAGAATATATTATCCCCTTTCCATGTTAATGGATCGCTAATGGTGCTTTGTATCTCACTATGGGGGGTTGCCATAAGGTTTTAGGGAAATGTGGGATCTTCCACCTTTTTCTAAGGGCCAAATCTTAAGGGATGGGGTTGGTTGTGCTATAATCCTATACTATGTATCTATATTAGGATCTAATCAAAACTTAAGGATCCATATCCTTAACCATTTCCCTCATTATCTCATGGTGGTTAAGCCTCTCAATCCTATATATTGAAGGTATTTCCAAGGTGAAGAGGGGAAGAATTCATATGTCAAACCTTTGATCCTGGGAGAAAACATCAACATTTTGATTTCAAGATCCATGCAAGGGATGAATGAGGAGAGCATGGAGAAGGCTTTGTAGTGTCATATGGCTTGTAAGTTCCTATAACTTGTTTTCCAAATTAATATTAACTTGTCATATTCCCTTCAAGTTCATGTGTTCTACATTTGTTTGCTTATTTTCATTTCAATCTTCATAGATATATTTGCTTTGCCTAATCATATATATTATGAGGAAGAGTTACTTTGTTGGTATTTGCAGGACTTTATTTGAGTTAAGGATATTGGATATAATGCCCAAGGATTGGAACAGAGAGGATGAACATTGTAATAAGGTATGCCACATTCTTATTCTCTCTTGATTTATTGGTTGAGTTAGATTTAAAGGGAAAGAAGAAACCATTTTTTTACTTCTTCCTTTGGAACAAGAAGGGTTCTTGGTTGAAAGGGGATCTTATCCTATCTGTAGGGTAAGATTTCTCACAAAAGAAAAATGGTGACTCCACTGAGGAAGATCTTTGACTAGTATTTCCTTTATTTCATCTTGAATCCTTTCTTGTGATTACATATTTCTTGTTTTATGATTCATTATAATCTATTTACCCTTCCCTCTTATTTATTGAAGAGTTTATAGAGCCATTGATTGAGTCTCTAGTGAGTATTAGCTTGTGGAAGCAATTTTTGAGTTTTTTTCAGAACCAAGAATCCCTTATAGTTGACACCATGGCACCATTAGCCTAACTAGAACCCTCCCTAATCCTCCTAGAGGGTTCCATGGTTATTTTTTCCTTTGGTAAAATGGGTGTCAGTATCCTCTTTTAGGTTTTTTTTCTTGGTTCTACCCTGCTTTTCTCAGTTTTTGTTTAAGAGGCTTTTAGCCTAGAGTCTCCTAGTTTGTATTTAACTTTGTTTGATTGATAATTTGACACTTATCACTCATTTATTTTACTTCTTTCATATTGAAAATTTATCCTATTTGTGATACCCTTGGGTTAACTAGATACCTTGGTTCATCCTTTCTTTCAATTGTCTAATCTTAGTCTCGCAAAGTTTTCAAATTGCTTGATTGCTTAGGATTTTTCATCAACTAGAGTTTTAAAAGGTTGGCTAGTATTGAGCTCTTTTTGTCTGCATTGAAACATCTTTATTTTCTAGATGATTAGGACTCTTTTGTTTACCGCAATCGGTCCTTTAATTATGTTTCTTACTGCTCATTTTCTGAGGATTTTCATGAGTGATTTTATTCCTTCTCTTTTGCATCTTCAAGTCCTCGATTTAACAAGTTATATCACACTTGTTTTATTTTAGTTCTCCTCATTGTATGAGTGTTCTTTGCTTGATTTCTTTCTTTCTTCGTATTTCTTCGTGTCAAACACTGATCTCTTTCATTTCACGTGAAAATTTAATAACTGAAAATGTTTCCACATCTCATTGCATACATAATCGAACAAAGAAAAATTTTGCATTCTTCAAGAAGTTTGTTTTGGTACACATTCGAAAGAAAAGCTAGTTTTTCATGTGCATTTCGGTTTTCAGAAACATTCGCTTGGTAGTTTGACATCATCTTGTTCCCATAAATTGAAAACTTCCATCATTTTGAGTACTTTCTTGTGTTAATAATAATAGAACTCTTCTCCTTCCTATACATAGAATTCATCGAAAATAAGGAACTACATCTCATTCTTTTACATTCTATTGGATTCGAGGCTCTCACACATCATTAGTTTCATCTCTGTGAACATATTGAGTAAAATCCATTAAAATAAACCACGCTATGATAAAATCAACTAAAACATTTTTTTTGTTTTCGAACACCAACAATAGCGCAGGATTAGGGTCTTTGGACTAGGAAAAGTGACTAAATTGTCCAAGACTACTAAACAGATTGTAGAACACTAAAGAGTAAAAAAAATCAAATTTCTTATAAGTATAGTTGGGAACCCCCTCTCACATAGGGGATAAACATGAGGTCATGTGAGAAAGAGAAGAAAATAGTACCCCTCCAAATCTTAACCAAGTGTAGTGGAAAGATCATATACTGGGGTCCTTTTTGAAGTGTATCCAACTCATTTGGTCTCATTACTTCATGAAATTTGAATCGATTCAGGGTCCTCTAGAGTATACTAATCCACTTTTCCTCATTCCTCTAGAAGAATTTCGGACTTCGATATCCATCCCATACATTCGGTCCCGACAATAAATTGTACCTGCCTAGAAGCTGACTGTGAGTTGGTAACATTAGTGTCCTTTCCTAGGTATCTACAGAGGTGAATTTGAGGGGATTACCATGGTACCTGAAGAATATTTCTATCACACTCTTAGTACCCTTGGAGGGTGATCTTTTGGAAGAGATATTTTCTTACATCGAAAAGGGTTGTTACGTGGAGGTCGAAGTAATTGTTTCTCATTTCTTCATTGGCATCATGACATCCCATCCTATCTTCGGAATATCCTTGAATATGTTGTTGCTTGCTTGATTGATTTTAGATTTCTTAGAAGTATGTTTCTTTGATTTCTGTAGTCATCCTTAGCATCGCATATTTCATAGTATACAAGGTATGTATCTTGAATTTCAAGAATCTCAACCCAATGTTTCTTACTAGGGAATGATCAAAGATCAAACTTCTAAGATTGGGAGTGTAGCTCATGAAAGTGGCCAACACGTTGAAGAACCGATCACAACCTTCTTAGAAATCCTTGCATCCTACATGTATCCTCTTTTTATTGATCGATTTGGCCTACCACTCACTGATACACCATCCATGAGATTTATTGATGCCAATTATTCTTATATTTTACCTTTCGGTTCAACCACTACACAATCGTTTGGCATCAACCCATCATATTTTGGTTTTCTTGAAGGACTTGGGAATTTATATTTTTCCACAACTCCTGTAGTTGATACTTCTAGTTCTTATTCTTTACAAGGAACATCGGTGGCCAAGGTAACTTTGACTCAACCACTTGTGAAAACATCTCCCTTCACACATGGATCAAGTAATATTCCTACTTAACCATTTCCACACATGCACACACCATTACTTGATCATCCCATTGATCATAGGGTCGAAAGTCAAGTCCTTCACACAATCACAGTTACACAAGATACTCAGCCTCCATATCAACCTTTGTATATGAGTACACCCTACATTGGAGGTGAATCTTCAATGGGAGGCCAACCTTTAGATAGGGGAAACCTTCAGCTGGAAGGTAATGTTTTATTGGATGGGAACCTATATGGTTGCAAAATCAACATGACTAGGGGAAAGACAATCCTACAAGTCCTTCTATCCCTACTACCACTGGCCTATATCCTAGACAACCATATTCAAGAGTTTCTAACCCTTTGTGGGGTCAACTCAATCCAACATGCATTCCTCAACAAGGAACTTTTCCTGATCAATCTGTAAATCTAATGATTCCAACGCAAAAATCCCTTTAAACATAGTATATGGTAGGTACATCAGGATAATCAAAATACATGGGTGGGCCATCAGGTCAATCATAGTACATAGGAAGCTCATATGTTTAATCGAAGTACATAGGAGGAAAACCAGGACAACCACCTTACATGGTTGGACAACCTAGGAAACCACCATATATGGGAGTACCATCTCGATTTTCCATCTCACTACAACCTGAATATGGTCCTACTAGTGTTTCCATGTCACATGGTTGCCTCCAATGTTCACACAATAACAAAAAATTTATGTTTTTTACTATGTTATATCTGCCATATATGTCACATTTGACAAACGATCCCATTCAACATGCCCCATTTTGGCTCACCATTCCTGCCAAATTACCGTCCGATCTCCAGAACGTTGATGAAAAACCTAGGGAAGATCCTAAAAATCATGTTATGACTTTCCATTTATGGTGTTCTTCCAAATATTTGATGGATTATTCCATTCATCTGAGGATTTTTCAAAGAACACTTATAGGTGTTGCAACCAAATGGTATATTGAGCTATCATGTAACTCCTTTGTCGACTTTAATTCCTTTGCCATGGATTTCCTGACGCATTTTATGTTTCCTATATGGTATGAGACTGGTACATAACCTTTTACCTCACTCCGATGATTATCTTCCACCTAAATATCTGATCATATTCATGAGTGGAGGCAACATAGACAGATGATTACAACTCAAATTTTGGACCAAGTTCTCGTGGATTGGTTTACAAATTCTCTCTTTCCACCTATTGTCTATGATGTTTCTATGGTGAATGTTATTACTAAGGAGTGGGCTATCATACATGCACAATATTTGGACTTGGTATATTCCTAGTTTGTCACACTTTACGATCTTATCCCTAATGCTCCTCGTCTGTCGAACAAACTAACAAGACCTACTTGGGAACTAGGTTTTGTTTCAAGCACCACAACTATTTTTTCTCCTACTCAAACCTCTGAGGTGAATGTGTTCCAATCCAATTCATCTCAACAACAATGAGGTAAGAATAAAAACAAGGGTAAATCCAGGAAATCTTGTAACCAATAGGATACTACAAACATTGTTGATACTCAACCAAATAGGAAGGCTAAGTTTTCTTGCATGATTTGTGAGGAAGATGAAGAAACATCTAGTTGCACAAAATCCTTTCCCTCTGCAAGGGGGAAACATAGGTCATTCCCACCATGGGGATGCTTATTCAAGTGCCTCTAAGGTCTATATGATTAAAACAATTAATATAATGAATCGAGAAAATATTTATGAAATTAATCCAAGTAATCATGCTAATAGAAAGGCTATCAGTAAAGACTTCACATCCACTCCTCTCCATATTAAGAACCCAATTTTTGACATAATGTTGCACAGGACCAAGGGAACAATTTTAAAAGCGATGTTTAATCCAAGTTCCTGTGCCGTCCAAAACTACAATATTGTTGAATATTTGGCGCAAACCCCTTCTGCTATGTCAACCCTCAATTTTTACATGACTGTCCAAGTCAATGTAGAACCCTGTTGTCATCCATTGGGGTTGTGGATCCGAAGGAATCAAATATTATTACGTTTAATTTGGATTATTCTAAGGAGAGACTGTCACACCACCTAGCATTCCAAATCAAATTTTGGTTGGTGGAAATTACGTCCATCGCACTATCTTGGATAAAGGAACCTCAACCTATGTCATTTCTTTGACTTGTTGGAGAGCCCTTGGTTCTCCTAAACTTAGTCATTCTCCTACCACCCTCAAAGAATTTGATGGACATGGTTTTCAACCACACAGATTCTTGCAATATTTCCTTTTGACATTGGAGGGTAAAACCATTTCAATTGATATTGAAGTGGTCAATGCGCCCCTGGATTACAATTTATTACTTGGTTATAGTTTGTTCTATGTGATGACTATTGTCGCATATTCAATGTTTCATATTATATGATTTCCCCATCAAGGAAAAATTATCATTGTTGATCAACTAGACTATTTAACTCCATATCTCCACAATTCTATAGAGAATAATGTCCCTTTTCTAGGACAATCTAGTCTTGAGAGTATAGGAGTAGGTATCCTTAAGGATTCCTAGCTCATGGGTGGTTTTTATTTACCTTCTCGTGACACCCCACCGGTTTCCACGCTAAATATGATTTCGACTTAGGTGCAACAACCTTAGAATCACTTGATCCTTTGGTAGTACCTGATCCTCATGAGCATAGTTCTTTTCATGTGTCAAGATCACTAAAAAATGAAATAGATCCTTACGAGCATAGTTCATTGTCTTTGTCAATCTTGCTAAAAAAAAATAGACCCCCCTCCATTCGAATCAAATATCACTCTTGATCAAATACTTGAACCTTCTTTTCCTCCACCTAGTGAAAATATTCCTATTAGTATCCATAAACCTAAATGAGGAAATAAGAAGAGTCGATGGAGGAAATGATGATTGGGGGGTAGGTCTCCAACCTCTAGAAATCATGTTGGAACAACACCACTAGCTTCTATCACACAATCTGGGGGAAAATACATTTATAGAAACACATTGCTAGGACTGATCCTCGCTTAGGGATCATTCCCATCGTAATGTAACAGTCTTTTCTAGAACGAGCTTAGTATTTGTTATTTCTCATGGTCACAAATACAGGAGAATAGGTTACCGAGCTCATTATTTTTTCTTTCTCATGCTCGTTAATACATGAGAATAGGATACCAAGTATACTTTTATCTCCTTTTCAAACTCTTAAAAGATATATGAAAAAGGAACTCTTTGGAGTCTCCTTTAAGCTCTTTTTAGACTACCTAAACATGAAAATATTACCGAGTGAACTTGTTTCCTTTCACACTCATTAAAATGTTTGAAAGTGCATCTTTCAAGTAATAGTTTATATATTTTTTGGCCTCGTGAGACTAATTAGAAAAAATAAATACTCTAGTCAATAATGACTAGAAGAGTTCTCCCCTATATTGTTTTACATTTTTTTCATACTTCGAAGACTAAATTTACGAAAAATTCATCCATGGAGTCATCTTTAAGTTCTTTTCAGACTTTCTAAACATGAAAATCCATCGAATTTACCTTCTTTGGGATTGTCAAATTATTCATTGAAGGACCTATGTGAGTCCAGTCTCCAAAGCCCATATAGAACCAAACCCTTCCTTCTTTAGGTTCATTAAACAAATGTCAAGGGACTCATCGAAGATGATCTACACCAAGAATATTTATCCTCCTCAAGCTCGTTAAAAACGAAAAGAGGTACTCATCAATCGTGATGGGGGAAAAATTGAAGGAAGTGGGTCAATTGTTTTTGGAATCCATTATGGCAGTTATTGTTGTCTCCATTGAACATGGCACCTATTTACGTCTTGTCTTACATTTGGGTAATCGGCTTGTCTCTAAGTCATACCAATTCCATGTGTCGTTATACTTTTTTGTTCTAGTAGAAGAGTGCTCTTATTATTGTCACATTGTGTTCTTGGTACTTGTTGAGTCAATGTTGTCAAGTCTTGTGTTGTGCCTCATAATGTTCAAGGGAATTTTTACTTCAAATCATCCATCTGAAGTATTACTAGTTTTCATTTCCTGTGTCAGTAAATACTCATTTAATCCACCATCTTACATCCCTTTCATGTGTCAACTTCAAGTTGATTATGGGGGATACATCAATGCCCTCCTTCAACGAGTATTTTCCTGTCGATGTCAACACATCATTCAGGAACTAGACTTAGAAACAAATTAGTCCCTTGGTACCTACATGCCTCGATGACAAGCCTCCTCACTTTCGAAAGTAGATTTACACCATTGAACTCTAATAAGATGATTCATGAATGTTCAACCTTAGCTAATTTATTCATATTCAATGGAATGTGCTAGGGTACCTTGGGATTCATTGTCATCATTGGTGATTTATCTCGCACTTGTTAACGGTATACCTCAATGATCGGTAATCAAGTGGTTTCTACCATGTTCAACATCAAGAAATTTAATCACATGGATAGATTCATACCGGTTTTTTACTAGGAAGAAGATCCTAGGTTAGGATCTCACTCTATTATGTGATTTACCTAGGTTGCGATGGAGATCATATTAGCATGTAAAAAATTTCAGTACAATCACCATGTTGGCAATCTCACTGACATATATATGGTCACATAAATACACATTCTATTGATTTGTGGCTATGTTTTGTCATCTCGTAGCTCCATTTTGGATTTTTCATGGAAGTGATCAGTTCATGTCATGAACGTATGGATCCACATTCTATATCTAGTGGCCATATCCTTAGTCAATCGTTTCATGGATCCCCAGTGTATTGGTCGACGGTCGTGCCTTGACTCAACTCATATTCTAAGCATAGGTATGATTGCCTCATAATTAGAACATATATGTATATTTATTGATGTTTTTTTCCAATTTATGCCAGGTTCTCCTACTCCAACACCCTTGCATTGAATAATTTGTAGAGTGTTTTATCCATCAATTTCTCTTCTGATCTCACACTTTATGGGGCATTTGTTACACGTCAAAATTTCACACTTGAGTGTTGCAAGTGTCAGATGCACTGTCTCAAGTGTTGTATGCACCTTACCAAGTTTTGCATTCTTTTTTATAAGTGTCGTAACCCATTGAAGCCATATAAACATTTGTCACAATCCCTAAGGCATGTTGGAAGAAGAAGCCCTATCATATGGAAGTCAAAACACACCTTTTTCTTGGAAATTTCAACCATTTTTGTGCATTTTATAAGGGTTTAACTCCCCTACCCATGCTTAGGGAGAACTGGTGCTCCCCCTGCTTTGTTAAGGGAGCATCAATGGATCTCTATCTCTCACTAGGGGGGATGCCAATCTAGTTAGAGGAAAATGTGGTATATTCCACCTTTCCCTAAGGGCTAGCTCTTAAGGGATGAAGTTGGTTGTGCTCGACTCCTATACTATGGATCTATCTTATTATATAATCCCATCTTAAGGAGCCATATCCTCAACCATTTCCCTAATTATCGCATGGTGTTTAAGCCTCTCAATCCTATAAATTGAAGGTATTTCCAAGGTGAAGGGGGGAAGAATTAAGATATCAAAACTTTGATTCTGGGAGAAAGCATCAACATTTTGATTTCAATATTCATGCAAGGGTTGTAAAAGGAGAACTTGGAGAATGTGTTGCAGCATCAAACATGCCTTGTAAGTTCTTGTAACTTGTTTTCCAAATTAATATTAACTTGGCATATTCCCTTCAATTTCATGTGTTCTACATTTTCGTGTCTATTGTCATTTTAATATTCATAGATAGATCTTCTTTTCCTAATCATATAGAGTAGGAGGAAGAGTTCCTTTCCTAGTCTTTGTATGGATTTATTTTCATTAAGGAGCTTGGAGATCAAGCCTAAGGATTGGAACGATGAGGACGAACATCACAATAAGGTATGCCACATTCTTCTTCTCTCTTTCTTGATTGGTTGAGTTATATTTAAAGGGAATGTAGAAGCCATTTATTAACTTTTGTCTTTGGACCAAAGAAGGGGAATTTGTACAAAGGTGATCTTAGTATGTCCGTAGGGTAATATTTCTCACAACAACCATTCAATTGCAACCATTGGTTTGTTTCATGTTCCCCAGATATTTGGCCCCTAGTACATCTCCCCTCGGGCCTTGAACACTTAAACCTTAAACAACTCATCTTATATCCGATATACCAATGAGACATGTCACCAATACATTCCCTAACACATTGTCTCCACATAGACTACACACATCTTGACATGTGTCATTGTGTGAGGTCTAACATGTGTCATATGATGTGACATTGATCACCCACAACTTATGTGTCTGATGTGTCCTCCACATGGACCCCTTCCACGAGTTTTGGATGACATGGTACTGACATGGCCATGGCATGATCACTTTCTTCAGCTCTTCTTTGTACATCATGCTAACTTGTCACTTGAAACATGGAATTTTCCTTGCTTCTTATGTGGTTCTGACATGGCATATGTCATGGCACTAAAATGGAATCAAGAATGGCCCATTGAGGTATTGACCCACCAGGTATTGGGCCCTCAAAATGTTTTAACCTTTCTCATCCACCTTCTCCAAATATCAAATATAGTGATATGGAACATTGTTCCATGGGGTTTTGTCTACCAGGCTATCACCCCCCTAGAATATTGGCCTTCCACTCCCTCGGGATATCAGGCCCCCAAAAATTAAATACTGCACACACATTTACTCTATTGATATCCAATATGTCGATATTTTGGGCCACACTACCAGGGTATCAACTCCCCAGGCTCCTCGGGACCCCCAACATTTTTATATTGCACACACCTTTAATATGTCAATATATGATATGATGTGGTGTAGTCTCCAGTTGGAATACCATACATATGTACACTAGGTGACATGCTTAATGTTGTACTGTCTTCGTTTCTTAGAAGGTGTGGATGCTTGGGTGGATTCCACATAATCCACTAGGCATCGATCCCTAAGTCCTATGGAACTTTAGGAATGCGTTACTATTCTATTTCACTGATATTGGATATCACAATATCAATTATATCAGTCCTATCTCTCCTCTAGGCCCTCGAAAAATCACACAATAGGTTTTCAATTTTCACACAATATATTATATGGTGATATACAGTGGGCCCCTTGTCATTTGATATTGGTCATTTATATTTGATGATCAACAATCAATATTTAATCTATTAAAATTTATCCTTTCACGCACGGTTATGTGGCTTTCCCACTCACATTCAATCTTCATAAAACCTAGTTTTGTTTATAAACCCATTGGAAACGAGTTTCCTTATCAATGTGGGATATTTCTTTACTTATTTTGAACCATTTTGACCTCGGTCAGAAATACCACACTTGACTATGCATCCTCTATGCTCGGCTGGCTGTGACCCATGTAGACCTGTCATGACATGCTTGCAACCAAGTACAATATATTTCAAAGACTCAATAACACACATGGATGTTCTCTATTTCCTTTGTTTATACATGGATTCATGTTACTTTTTCTGGTTTGATCCTTGGCACTTTGAAACCAATGTAAAGATAATTTCCAACCAATTCCTCATGTAACCAGGACATGTGGTCTATTATGAGTCAAGAAAATTAATTGATCATGTGAAACATTATGTTACTCATGACTTGGAGCTTGCAGCCATTTTGTATGCTTTGAAAATGTGTAGAAATCACTTGCTTGGGAGAAGGTTTGTCTTGTTGATAGATCATTGTGGGATGAAATATCTATTTGAACAACCACGTTTAAATGTCAAGCAGGTCAAGTGGATGGAACTGATCAACAAGTTTGATTTTTATATTAGACATATTAAGGGTAAGGAAATTAGAGTGGCATATGCACTCAAACGAAGTGGGAAGATGGTTCACTTAGAAGCCACAAGTGTGTGTGACTTGGATATATAAAAAAGGATTAGATAAATCCATTATAAATCATGATCCATGTGGTTCTAATTGTTACTATGTTAGAACATAAATAATGGATATTTTATATTGGAGTAGAATCAAAGATGAGAGCGGTAGTTTCTTTGAGAATATTCCCTTTTCTATCCAACATGTTTGTTGTGGATATAATTTTTGATGTTTGGGTTTATGAACTTAATGGGAAAAATTAGATTTTATTTGCATGGGACTATTTAGGTAGAACCTTGGAATGATTAAGTAAATTTATGCACATAAACTAATTAAATGCTCACATGCTCAAAGAAAGATGAAATGAGTGTCTAAACAAATTGGTATCTTGATGTGAACCTATAACTCATAGTATTAATGATTCAACCATGCTCACAAACTTAACTAAGTATATCCATGTGCTAAATGGATATTTGGTGATGAATTCATGCTTTAGATCCAAACGTAGTGATTATGTAGGATATTTAACTTGATTTTGATGATGAATCATGATAGTTATTTACCCTGTATGTGATATGTGTTGGAAGAATTATCATTTCATGATGTTATGTTATATGTGGCTCCAACTATTATGTCGATGCCATATTATATCTTTGATAAATATATGTGGATGTAATTCCATGTAAATATTTATGTTATATGTGGATTCCTTCTTTAAAATGTTGATATAATGACTAATGCAATAATTACATGTTGTGAGGTGGTGATTGTCAGGTTATCCACCAATGGGACAAGAGGGTCAGGATTGTGGGCCAAGAGGGCCGGTTTATTTCATGATATTGTGGGATCTCATAACCATGAAGGAGAATATTAAAAGTAACATGTTACGGGATGGAGACAACTCAATATACTACTTATTCCATTAATCCTTATTTCTTGTATTGGACTTGTGATGTCGAAGTCTCAAAGAGTGGCTAGAGAATTTCTCACCGGTGGTGTTGTGGGATTGGAATTTTATGTCTAGGGATGTACCTAGTTGTTATGGAGGGATTTTAGGTTATCCTTTTGTTACACATCAAAAATACTCATTTCAATGATGACTTATTGTCATCATTACAAGTGTCGCAAGTGTCACATTTTAGCAACAAGTGTTGGAAACATCATACAATCATCTTGCCTATGTCGTGTCTCGAATGACATTGCAAGGAACACTTGAAAACACCCTCATAGACTGGTTAAAGAAGGAGAAATCATTGGACAAAGAGTACAAAGCATTTTCCTTGGGAAATACCACTTAAAAATGAATTTTGAAGGGAAGTACTCCCCTACCCACTAGCAGGGAGTGTTAGGGCTCCTTGCCCTCTTTTGGGGGAGCGTTGTAGCACTATGTGCACCATTTTGGGGGAGCGTTGGGTTTTGTTTGAGGAAATAATGGGCATCACTCCCCTACCCACTAAAAGGGAGTGTTAGCACTCCTTTCCCTCCTTTGGGGGAGCATTGTAGCGCTATGTGCATCATTCTAGGGGAGTGTTATTGTTACACATTTTTTCATAATGCCTATGACCATTAATGATGTAAACCTATATGTTTCCTTCAGAGGGGTCAATGGCCTGAATTTCTGAAGAAAGAAGGGATAAGAACTTTTACTAAGAGAAGAAGTTGTATTTTCCTTTGTTAAAAACCCTATTAAGGAAGATTTCCGCAAGTTGCACTATACAGAGGGTGGAGAAATGCCTGATTTTTGCACCTTTATCTATAGCTAGGTTGCATAGTTTCCACAAGTTGATCTATAGCTAAGGTGTGGAAATTCTTGTACATGGGAAAAACGAGCATCTTCTTGATGCTTTTAGAAGGAGAAGATTCTATGGTGAGGTGGCCTCGGAATGGTTTGGATCTTACTCTCTTTCATGATTTAGTGGGATCATCCTAACCTCCTCACCTTATCCTCTTCAGCTTATAAATGAAGAGGAGATATCATGGAGAAAGTTAGTGGTTTTGGATTGAGATTGTGTTGACGGACAAAATTGACCGTCCGTCAACTGGAAGAGAAAGTCTGGTCCGGGGTTGTCTAAATAACCCAAGCCGTTTGGTGTAACTTGTTCTGATGGGTTTAAAGGCTCTGTTAGAAAATCTAAGAATCCTAAAAGAA
>JZKD02S2372968.1:9362-20974 GCA_000966675.3 Picea glauca
AAAAATTTGATGCTGGGGTATCAGATACCCAAGTATAACCAATAATGTCTTCTACATAGATGAATACTTCATGGCACATGAGTTGACCACCGTTGCTAACTGGGCGGTCAACAGATAGCATATGGGAAGAACAACATAAGATGCAAGCATTAGAGTAGTATTAGGGGGTTTTGGTTGCCATGTCCAGAGCAGAGTTGAACAGATTGCGAAGCCCTAATTTGACTTCTCTGTTGACCAATGAAAGGTTCCATAGGTGCATGCTTGTTTTCTCTTCAGAACTTATTTTGGCAACTCATAAGACTTACAATGATGTTTCCTACAGTTCTTCTTGAGCAAACTGGGATAACTACAATTGATTTGAGTAAGGTAATAGAGAGCTTTATAAGGCACGAGGAAACAATTTGAAGAGAGTTAAAGTGACATCTGAACTCTTTAGAGGAAAGGATATTAGAAACCACGGCATGGGAGAAAGGCTTCTTGATGTACAATTCCTTGATTGTAGTAAAGCCTGGCCTATCAGCAGAAATCAATCGATTAGTGCTACTAGCAGATCCGATGCTGTCACTTGATGCTATTGTGATGCATTATGGTGCCACTTTTGCAATCCCTCAAAAATATGAGGCTTCATCAGGTAATGGATATCATTTGTTTACTCATGGTTGTAATGTATCTTTCTATATAGCAGCACTTTTTGTTTCTTACTCTTACACTATTTCACCATTTGTGTGAATTGTTTTTTTGTTTTGTTTTTGGATAACGTCTTCTTTTTGTGTCATTTTCATTTTAGTATGCTTATGTTGAAACTGCATCTTATTTTGACTGCACTTCCAAGCATCTCTGGAGTCTGTAGAATTGATATTTAATGAGCGTATTATGTTATATAAATAGCTAGATATTTTCAAATAGTGGTTTAAACTTTATAGTCACAAAATACACTTGAATTTTCAAAAAGTTATATTTTATGTATTCCATTTGGCCCTGAATTAATATGTGCCGTAGGAGTACTCCAACTCAAAGCCTTGACTACGAAGGAGGAAAGTCCAAATTTAATGCCTAAAAAGTTGAGATGTTTTCAAGTCTTTTGTGAAAGAAATCCCTTACCTGAATACCTTGTTTTTCTTCTTTGTTTATTTTTTGGTTCTAAATTATTTTGCATTTTCCCTTACATGTATCCCACTATATTTTTTTTCCTGCTTTCTGTATTTTACTATAATTGCTGTACTTTGAGGTCCATGTTTTTGTTTTGAAACATGCTTTATGACTATGCAATGGATTATCGGCAAACATGTAATTTTAAATTACAGGCTCCTATTCTTTAGTATTCTTCTTGTGGGCCAATTTTGTAGTTACAGTTTCTCTTCAAGTGGAAAAAGGTTCTAGAATCTAAAATCACTTTAAGTGGCATGAAGTGCAAAACCTTTACAGCCCCTGGGAGTAATAGTTTGGGAGAATGATAGATGCATATAATTTTTTTATCTGGTTAGTGTTGTTCTGCATCTTGTTTCAAATCTAATTAGTACATCATCATCTGTCGGAAATTGAAATTTTGAAGCAGTTTAGGTGGTTTTGGTGTGTAACTATTTTAAACTGAATTTTGAATCCCCATGATGCACTTTTTTATTCTGTTCTAAGTGGTCAGTTCATATGCATATTTATGTCACTTTGATCTCTATGTAAAACTCTCTTATTCAATTTGATAAAGAGATGTTTACAAACCAAACAATTATTCCTCGTGTATTCATTGTATACCAAGAACTTCAAACTCGAACAATCCACAATTGACTCTCTGTATTGACCAAAATTATGTTTCAGATTGGTGAAATGCTTTGGCTGAGAAGTATTTAATGACATATGTTTTTTATTTTTAAATCTCAGCAGTTGCTTTTTGCTCATACAATTTTCTAGAATATAAATTCTTTATGTTATGCTGTTGACTTTACTTCATCACTCATGATTGATTTTGCTAAAGGATATTATGAATTATGTTTTCATTTTATATTCTATTATCATGGGCAGGTCAGATGTATCATGTGATATCTTCACATTTTGAATATTTGCAGCTTTCATCACATTTTACTGTACTGGTTGTGAATGAATTGTGAGACTCCATACACATTCTGAGTAGCACTTAGGGGATTCCAAACTAAACATATGATTCAGATTTGTGAGAGGCTTTTGGTACTTTTATTAATGTAATACCATGATTTTTCTTTCAGTGGTTGCATTTGCCCATATCTGGATATTAATGACAATTTTCTCATTGTTTTAACTTTTCACAATACCTGTAATGATGTCTTTTGTTTCTTTTTCTCTGCAAGTTTGTTTAAGTATTCAAGTTATGCTGCTAACTTTAATTCATCGCATGTTCTTGATTTTTCTATTGGATCATGTCACTTGGTTTTTATTTGACATTCTGACATCATTGACATTTTTATTTTTTGGTTTTCATCACTTTTTACTAATTGCATATAACTTTGCCATAAACATTTAGAGTAATATGAAAGAGATTGAGAACTTACATGGTGGCACGACTGGCCAGTTCAACAACTACTGTTTGATTTCTTTTTCTTGATCACTATTCTTGAGATTTTGATTGCCCATGGGTCCTGTAGATGCAATGAAACTGATTAATTTTCTATGACTTCAACTACCTTGGGGATTGAGCTTCTTGTGATGGCCCATGTACATAGGCTAAGATTTTGCTGTTCTCATTTGTTGATTGGGAACTTATTTTTGAATCCCTGTTGTACAACCACCTGGGAATTCTGAAAGTAATGACAGAATTTTCTTTTAAACTAGTTATTTTAAACACATATGCATTCTTTCACCTAACTAGGGTAAAATAACAAATGTTATACTGCATATCTAATATTGATAGTCCATATTCTCCTTGGAGGCTTGCTACCACTGTAGTTTCCAATGAGACAATTGGAGTTAGGGGGATTATAAAAGCTTTGTTTTGCCAGTGAAGGAGCAGTCAGCTTTCTCCGGAAAATCAAGACCACAACCTCCTCTACAATCAGCTTTTGCAAGGTGGTTCCGTTCTTATGAATATTGCTTTGGATAACTAGCAAATATTTTAGTCTAATATTTCTGTTGTTTTGGTCTCTAACCTTTTGCTTCCAATTCTTGGTGTGTTGTTTTAGTCCCACACGGCTGAATCATGTAGGAGTGGGGTGAGACTTGTGCAGAGACGATAATATATGCATTTTTCCAAATGGTATGTTGGCACTTTTCTCTGATTTTAACTAGTGTGTTTTGTTCATTTCTGGCTCTAGGCTTTATGGAAACCGACAGTGTAAAATTCTTAGATGCAAATAAGCAAAGGTGTGTGAGTTTTGATGATTAATGTTTGTTTCAAGTTTGATGGCATTGAATCCACAATACAGATGTTTTACTGATGTTATCTCATTCTAGATATAATTGTTTGTGTAGCTTCTTAAGCTAGTTGCCCTTAGAATAAAAGGCTTGTCTGAAATATTTGAACTACCCAATCTTGTTATGGAACAAGTTTATCGGCTTCTAAACCTCGTGCTTAGCCAGTGAACAAGTATATTTTTCAATAATCATATTGACTAATTTGTAGCATCTATGGAATTTCAAAGGTCAGTTCCACTTGCAATTGAAATAGATTGCATTTGCAAATATCCAACTTTGCAAATAACAACCAGTTTGATTTCTTGTGATTTATTTTTCAGGTCCAAGGAATGGACTTGACATTTCGGGAGATTATTTTTAAACTACAGGAAGCTGCCTCAATGGTCTTTGTTGATTCGTCATCCACAAAGCGATATGGGGTTTATTATTTCTTTTCAGCATTCATAGGCATACGCTGCATACCCTTATCAAGCTAGTTATTCCCAATATCAATTAAAAGATGTCAATATTTATTCAAATCTGTTATCATGTCCTTTGTTGAACAGAACTCAGGGCATGAGACAGTGAATATTATTGCATTTTACAAGAGTAGTTATATAGCTGATGTCAAGCCATTGTTGTAACAGTTTGCTCCTTGCGATTCCTGTTGGAAATACTAAGACAACTGAGAGGGGGGGAAGAGGTGAATTAGTTGTTACTATGCTTAAACAATTGTATGCCTATTAAAATGTTATTAACCTTCTTCAAGTGATCATCAAGATTATGCAAGTCATGAACAACATAAATAATAAACATCAATCACACACATGATATACATAGAGACAGATATTCATGAGGAAACCCATAAAGGGAGAAAACCTCTTCTTCTTGGAATGATAGACAGTCTTTTATGTTCTGTACATCATCAATCTTTGAGCACCAACTCAAAATGAGGCTACAACCTCTTCTTTAACAAGCTGCAACTTGTTGAGAGTACCAAACCTCTGGTTTCTTTAGCACCCACTAGAAGGAAGCACCAACTCCCTGAGTGTTCCAGTACCAACTGGATGGAAGCACCAACTTCCAGTCACACAGGCACCAACCTGCATAACAAAGAACAATGGTCTCCCTTGCACCACCCTACCACCCTGGTTTTTCTAGCTGCAACCAGATGGAAGCTACAACTCCCTGTGTTCAAGCACCTACTTGAAACTCTGAGGACAACAGTCCTCCCTAGCACCTCCCTACCACCCTGAAATATAAATCTTTTCTTTATGAAATTTATTACAGTGATACCGTATTTATCAATGGCTTACCAGTCTCATCACTGTTCTACTACACTGCTCTGCTCTGCCTGCATCAGTGTCTTGTTGCTGCTCGCATCATCATGCACATCCTTGTTCAGCTTCTCTTATCCCTTTTATAATCTTTGCTACCTCTTCATTCTTTTTGCTACGTCTCTGATCTTCCCTTCAGATCATGCACTGCATCACTTCCTACACACATACATCACGCTGAGTCCTCTGCCTGATCATCTTTCAAACTCTTCGTCTTCTCTGGCGGTTATTCGAAACCTCTTCATCATCAGTGGGCGTTAACCTGAGATTCTTTGGCTTCTTTGGCAGTTACAGTTAGTCGTTTTTGGCGTCTTTGGCTTCTAAGCCCCTTCCTTCACGTGATCACCGGCGGTGACCAAACGTCTACTCAAAAAGGCGCTTCCTGATCTCGGTCTAGTGAGCACTAGTTCTGTTTCTCGATATGAACTTGGGCGATGATCTTCACGTGACCACGCGATTGCAAGTGCGTCCATAGGCGGTTTGAGGGCAACCCGCTTTTCACCCTGCAATTCACTACAGAGCTCCACATATGCCTTTGGCGATACCGTGGTTTTGATTGTGGCCCGCTCACGAAAAATTAAGACTCGAGCATGTTATGACCCCACAATGCGACGAGACTGTCGATCTCACGATCTTGACGGTGCTCCTAAACAGACGGTTCATATTTGTTCTTTCACGATCTGCGGATCAGATCTAACCTCCCTAAATCAATGACTGTGATTTATTTCGTGATCTTGGCTTCGACAGTTTCAAATCTCAAACCCTGTTTTTCTCCGTACGCCAATCTTCTAGAGTCGATGATCTGCGGGCACCTGTCCTTCTCAATCGACGACTCTCCCTCCACTTCGAGAATTTGGCTTTTTAACCAGATTGACGGTTTTGTGGCCCCTTCCTCGATTAATGGTCGAGATCTCCTTTGGGTCTTCGGACTTCTGAAATCTCAGATCTCAAACTTACGCTTTGGATCAGACAACCCAGATTCACTTCGGACGATCCAATGCTTGAGATCTTCTTCAGACGATCTGACGACTGAGATCTACTTCGGATGATCTGACGATCGAGAATGTATTTCAGCTCTCCGGGTCTGCGGTCTTCGGGAATTTCAACATTCACACTAACACTCTGGATCAGACGACCCAGATTCGCTTCAGACGATCTGACGCTTGAGATCTTTAGATGATCTGACAACTGAGGTTTACTTCGGATGATCCGACGATCAACACGTCTCTTCTGGATCAGATGGCCCAGATTCACCTTGGATGATATGACACTTGAGATCTTCTTCAGAAGATCTGATGGTCGAGGTTTACTTCAGATGATCCGACGGTCAACACGTCTCTTCTAGATCAGACGACCCAGATTCACCTCGGACGATCTGACGCTTGAGATCTGCTTCGGAAGATCTGACGGTCAAGAATGTATTTCGGCTCTCTGGGTCTCTAGGCTTCAGGAATTTCAAATCTCAAATTGAAACTCTCAAAGTGATTTTTCCAAAGCGTAACCTCACATCTTTAGACCCGAAAYGAATGATGTTCGTTTGATCAATATTTTAGATCAATAGCTCAATCTGTCTGCGGTGCAACTTTGCCTTGGATTAAATCCAAYGACTCTCCATCTTTTCTTATCTTATCCTTCCACTTAATTTGACTGACGAAGATTCAGATACTCGAATTGTCAAACCTTGTGGCCCGTTTATCTTATCCTTCAATTAATTTGATCCGATGGCTGACAGATATTTGGGTGATCGAGATCTCAGATCTCAACCCTTGCTTATCCTGTCCCTCCACTAATTCAATTCGACGGCTGACGGATATTCGGCGATTGAGATCTCATATCTCAGCCCTTGCTTATCCTGTTCTTCCACTAATTCAATCTGACAACTGACGAATATTCGGGTGATCGAGATCTCAGATCTCATCCCTTGCTTATCCTGTCCTTCCACTAATTTAATCCGACGACTGACGGATATTCGGGTGATTGAGATATCAGATCTTTGCCCTTGCTTATCCTGTCCTTCCACTAATTCAATCCGACGACTGACGGATATTCGGGTGATTGAGATCTCAGATCTCAGCCCTTGCTTATCCTGTCCTTCCACTAATTCAATCTAACAACTGACGTGGTCTTCTGACTTGGTCTGCCACATGTCCTTGTAGACATGGTCTGATGATGTGGTTCTCCCTGATCTAACGGTCATCGCATTTTCTCCAGATCCGATGGTCCTTATTCATTTTGGATTTCGGGCTTTTGGCAATTCAACTTTCAAGTTGCCAATTCTTCCGAAGTGAGATTCTCGAACGGTAACCTCCTCGCAACTTTTGACGTGAACCAAATGTTTTTCATCGATCATGTTCTTAGATTGATGGCTCGATCTATCTTCGGTGCTGCTCTTCTAGCTAATCCTGTCCTTCCACTTAGAATGATCCAACGGTTGTCGGGTATTTGGATAATCAAATTCTCAATCGTTTGGCCCTGATCACGTTTTAGTACTGTGCTTTCCCTTCTGAGCTTTGATCTCTGCATACTGTTCGCTTCCTCCTCTTGAGCTTATGCTTTTCCTGTTTACCATCGACACTGTTATTCTTGCCATCAATGAAAAGCACACTCTTCTTGTAAAATATGCTAACAATCTCCCCCTTTGGCATTGATGGAAACCCTGAAAGGTTGTGCTATTCTGCTTGGACCTCCAACTGTAGCATCCAGATCACTCATTTTCTCCCCCTTTGACATCAATGTCAAAGAAAACATGCTTCCCCTGAGTTGTTGCAGTGCTTTTCGGAGGTATCAGATATTCAACCAACACACTCCCCCTGACATGATGGACTCTCTTAGGTGAGAGAAGGGATGACACCCAGCTTCTGACGAGATATTCAAATGGTGTCTTGGCTAGGGGTTAATAAAGATGTCTGCAATTTGTTCCGTGGATGGAATATAATTCAGCTGAACAACTCTGTTTGTAACCTGCTCTTTGAGAAAATGATACTTTATTGGTATATGCTTCGTCTTTGAATGAAGAACTGGATTCTTCGAGACACTAATAACACTGGTGTTATCACAGTGAAGTGGAATGCGATCAGTATACATTACCTTCAAATATGCAAGAGTTTGTATCATCCATAAGATCTGAGTGCAGCAAGTAGCAACAACAATGTACCGTGCCTTTGTAGTTAATAATGAAATAGATCCCTACTTCTTACTAAGCCATGCTACTAACGAATCACCTAAGAAGATTGCACTTCCACTGGTGCTCTTTCTCTCATCCAAACAGTTTGCCCAATCAACATCTGAATATGCAATTAATTGTAAACTCTGATTTCTAGGATACTGAAGACCATAAGTCATTGTACCCTTCAAATATTTGAGTATCCTCTTGAAAAATGCTAAATGACTTTGTTTAGGAGCAGACTGATAACGACCTACCATTCCAACAACTTGCATTATATCAGGATGGAATGCTGTGATGCACAAAAGACTGTCTATCATTGATCGATATGTTCTTTGATCAACATCAGGTGAAATATCACCTTTACTGAGCTTGCAAGCAACCACCATAGGTGTACTAATAGGAGAGGAATCTTCCATTTGAAAATTCTTTAACATCTCTTTCAAATACTGTTCTTGAGAGATAAATATCCTTGCAGAACTCTGATTGATTCGTAAACCAAGAAAATATGACAATTCTCCTATCATGAACATCTCAAACTTAGTCTGCATTGAATTGGCAAACCACTGAACTGAAAGGTCATTAGTGCATCCAAAAATAATGTCATCTACATAAACCAAAACAACTAATAAATCATCACCTTCAGACTTTATGTATAGATTACTGTCAACAATACCTTTTTTGAACCCTTTGTCTTGTAGAATTTTGTCCAGTCTATGATACCAAGCTCGTGGTGCCTGTTTCAGTCCATATAATGCCTTTTTCAACTTACAGACATAGTCAGGATTATTTGTCAGTGAAAATCCTTCAGGTTGCTCCACATATACATCTTCTAGATCTCCATTAAGAAATGATGACTTAACATCCATTTGATATACTTTAAAGTTCTTCTGACATGCACATACAATAAACATTATGATGGTTTCCAATCTTGCCACTGGTGCAAAGGTTTCATCAAAATCCTATCCTTCAACTTGTGCATACCCCTTACAGACCAATCTGGCTTTATTCCTAACAATTCATTCATTTTGTTCTTAAACACCCATTTGGAGCCGATTACATTAATATCTGCAGGTCTAGGAACAAGGTCCCAAGTATTGTTCTTCTCAATCTGATCCAGTTCCTCATTCATTGATTTTAACCAATTTACATCTTTACTGGCTTCATTAAATTTCTTGGGTTCCACCATGGATATGAATGTTATATGTGATTGCTCAGTGTCTTTGATTATCCTTCTCCCGGTTTGTACATCTTTGTTTTTCTCACCAATTATCTGACTAGCAGGATGATTCTTTTGAGTAATTCTAGAGGAAGGATTTGATGTTGTCTGCTGATTTGACTTTGCCTGAGTATTTGTATCTTCATCTGACTCAGAGCCTTCTTTTTTTGATTCTTGGACCTGTTCATCTTCAACTTCAACTATATCCTTTGTTGTTGATTCAATATTGCCCACCTCTCTTACTGGGACTCCTTCATCAACTTTTATGTCAAGAACACATGTTATCTCCGGGGAGGTCACAAGTTCAAAACCGGCGGGGGGTAGGGATGCTCATATTAGCCCGTTGTGACAAGGCTGGAAGGGTAGACGACCCCTGAGATAGAGGTTCACTTGGTGGGGTTCACTTCAGTGGGCCTCGGGATGTCTCGGCCCCTGCTGAGTCACAAGTTACTGGTATATCTGGCTTGCGGGCTGTTGGATATACTCTTGGGAGGTTGCTGTTCCCATGGTAAAAAAAAAAAAACTTTTATGTCAATACAATCAACCAATATATGCAGCCTTTTATTATAGCATCTGTATCCTTTACTGTTCGTAGCATACCCTAAGAAGATGCCTTCATCAACCTTATCATCATACTTGCCAAGATTTTCATTATTATTCTTTATGTAGCACTTACTCCCAAAGACTTTGAAGTGTTTGATTAAAGCAGGTCTTCCATACCACAGTTCATATGGTGTCTTGTTATTGTTTGGTCTAAGGTGAGTTTTGTTAAGAATATGGATTGTTGTGTGTATTGCTTCTACCCAATTGGTTTGACCAATGTTCTTCTCATTCATCATTGACCTGGCCATTTGCTGAACTGTCTGTTTTGCCTCTCAACTACATTTTTCTATGGAGTTCCTGGGATTGTGTATTCTCTTTTGATCCCATGTTTATCACAAAATTCCTTGAAATCACTTGACATAAATTCTTCTCCTCTGTCTGATCTTACAACCTTTAATCTGTTGCCTGTTTGATTCTCAGTTAAAGCCTTAAATATTTTAAATTTCTCAAATGCTTCAACTTTTTCTTTGAGAAAAGCAACCTAAGTGAGTCTGGAGTAATCATCAATGATCAACATGAAGTATTTTTCCTTCCCCGTGCCTTCCTGTCTTGGTGGTCCACATAAATCCATATGAACTAATTGGGCCTTCCTGTCTTGGTGGTCCACATAAATCCATATGAACTAATTGGACTGGTTTCTCTGTTGAAGTAGAACTCTTGGATTTAAACTGTGTCTTGGTTAGCTTTCCTACTTGGCAGGGTTTACACACAAAATCTTGTGGCTCTAGTATTATTGGAAGATCTTTTATTGCCTCAAGATTTTTTAGCTTGATTAAGTGGTCAAAGTTTAGATGTCCAAGTCTCCTATGCCATAACCAACTTTCATCATTTTTACTTAGATGACACTCTTCTCTATCTTCTTTTAGCACATATACATTATTATCTGTCCTTATGCTTTTAGCCACCACTTGTCCTGAGTTTATCGACTTTATCTTACAATATTTGGAAGTGAACACCACTTCACATCCTCTGTCACACATTTGACTTACATTGAGCAAATTATGTTTAAGCCCATCTACAAGTAGAACATCCTGGGCTTTTCCTTTACCATTACTCAAACTCACCATCCCTTTACCCTTGATTTTATTTGATTCATCATTTCCAAAGGTCACATTTCCTGTTTTGCTTTTACTTATAGACAAAAACTTATCCTTGCCTCTAGTCATGTGCTTGGAACATCCACTGTTTATATTGTTTATATACCAGGGGTCTTTTTGTTTTTGAGCTGAAAGTACTAGAGCACATTTTTCACTATCTTTTTTTTTCCATGTGTTTATATTGTTTATATACCAGGGGTCTTTTTGTTTTTGAGTTGAAAGTACTAGAGCACATTTTTCACTATCTTTTTTTTTCCATGTGTTGACATTTCTTGCCAAGGGTTTTATCCTTGGATATGCTTTGTGATTCTTCAGATGGCAGTTTGCAGCGTTGTGGTCGAAGTTATGATAGTTATAGCATTCAAGCTCATTGTTCAATAGGTCAAAGTGATTGGTGCAACTTTGTCTACTCATTGACTGTTTAGTTCTATGTTGCAAAGATTGCTTATCACTTGATCTCCTCAGTTGCACGTCTCTAAACTTAATTTGACAATTTGCAATCTTATGACCAAAATTAGAGCAGTAAAAACAGTACCATGGAAGAAATTTTGGTACCTGAAGGATGGCCTTCTTTTGGCATTTGTTGCTCCATCTTCTGATATCTTTGTTTTTTTTATCAGGGATCATCTTGTCTTTATTAGTTTTTGGTGGTAGAGTACTCACATGGTCTGATTCTCTGCTAACTTGGAACTTGATAATCTTTACTGGCTCTTTTCTTTATGGTTGTTTGTTGCTTGAACCACTTACACAACCTAAACCAGTTTTCAACAAATGAGATCTATGTTTGCTCATAATGTCATTTAGTTCTACTGAGGTTTTAATGCTTGGAAAATTTT
>JZKD02S2372979.1:18431-30171 GCA_000966675.3 Picea glauca
ATGGGTGCGCCAGCCCCTAACCGCCAAGCTCGTGGGAAAATGGGTCCATGTGACCCCGCGCAAATATAAAAAGGGCTAAGTTAAAATCATAACTTCCCCGTGCGCTCCGTGGCAAGGTCACATGCCATAGGTCATGTGACCGGAGGCTTAAACGTAAACCCCACACGTTTGAACTGTGGTTATGTGTTAACCCCGAGACTGGGCTCCGTTTATAATACAACTCCCATGCATATGTTATGGTTATGGTCACATGTTAACACAACAGAACCACAGGTCGGGGTTAAGCCCTGGCCCGACCCCCCGCCATAAAAAACATTACTTTAATTCAAATACATTCAAATGCATATAGTTAACAAGGAACAATGCGTAGCCCATTGGCAGGGCAGACTTTACAAAGGCTTTGACCGGTGGGGGAGGTCCGGGGTTCAAATCCCATGGACTCCATATAATTTTGAACCAATATAATGATGCCATGTGGCGGCCCATGATTGGGCCACGTGGCATCCAACCACAAACCAAAAACTGCCACGTGTCGAAACATGATTCACTCAATTGTCAGCCAATCAAAAACTGCCACATAACCTCTGCCACGTCAGCCTGTACGGACTGTACGGACTGCACAATCAACGTCCCTTTTTTTGCCTATTTGACGATTCAAACAGATCGCAATATATCTCACTCCCGATGTCCGTTTGAACCCGAATGAGTTGCGTTGGGTTCGTAATAATGAGACCTACGCTCTCGTTCGATTTGAAGTGATTCCGAGCACTTTGAATTTTTGAGCAAAATTTGATCCCCTGATCATTGTTAGGGTCATTTTTACCATACTTTGGTTGTTGTGTATTTGCAGACTCGACTCCCATTTTTTCTAGTGCCTAAATTTATGCTCGATTTTGATAACATATCTATAGGAAACTCCTAATGATGAGATGTCTAGAAAATCCATTTCGGTTTGGATGTACCTATGCAGAGCCCCGCAGTATTTCAGAATTAGATCTCACTCAGAGTCTTTGATACCCAACCTTGTGCGCAAGGTATGGAAAGTATTTGTGAACTCTGGCACTGTTTGGCCCCTCTCTTACTACAGTGTGGTCCATCTCATGTATTGGTCGTCATAGTTATCAACAGGGTAATATTGTTCCTTGACCGCATCCACAAAAAAATCCCAAGTGAGCTCGACCCCATATATTAGAGACTCCTCTGTGGAACTTTTCTCCCAGTAAGTTTCCCACCAATGTTTGACATGGGGGAGAGCCTGAAGGAGTGCGAAGGTGATCTTTTCCCTGTCGAAAAAATTGTGAACATATAAGTAACCTTCTAGTAGATTTAACCATTTTTCTAGGGCATTCGTATCTATCTGACCTTCAAATACGGGAATATAAAAACTAACTTGTACCTTGAAAGAAGAGGTGCATCCAAAGTGTCTACTTGATGATGATGCATCTTCTGTTATCGGTAGGCTTTGAAGGATGTGGGAAAAATTCTCCATCATTCCATCCCTCTATTGCGTGAGAGCTTGCTCAAGCAACAAATTAATAGAATCTTCTACTCTATTGTCTTTATTTTCTTCCACCATGGAGGATTTATTGGATGTGAAAGAGCGATTGTCCTCAAGAGAGACAAGTTGGAGAGCCAACTTTCCATACTCAGACCTCGTTGGGGACACACACTAACAAACGATCAAGAGCAACCTGCTCTGATACCACTGCTATGGATTATTTTTTGGCATGAAGTGAGAGAAGAGGTACAATAAATAAATGTACATAGATTATCAGATATCCAATAATATAATATAGATATATCATAGATATAATCATTAATGCAGAGATACAATAATACACAATTTCTATTAATGAGCAAAATGTACAAAACTGTAGAAATACTGAGTGAAGGACTCGCTAGATGGTGGCAACGTATCTATGAGAAGAGATGTGATGGATATGCTCATTTGCAAGAAGATGATGGTTAAAATGAGGCTCCAAAGGCCTTTTTAATATAAATAAAATACAAAACCCTAACCCCGGAAGATGAAAATCCAACAGTTTTGTGGACCTCGTTTTGGGTAGTTTGGTGTATCAACTTCTCAGGGGCGTAACTTAGGCATATGATCTCTGTTTGGGGCGCACGATAGCTCATTGGAAAGGTATCGCTGAGGAGCTTCATTTTGGGGGATCAATGAGAGGATTTGGTGAATACTAGGGTGCCCTATCATGAAAAAAACGTTGTTTAGGCCCTCAAAATGGCCTCAAAAGTTTAGGACCCGAAAAACTGCTAAAAATAGTAAATTGCTAACAAATTGTTTTGAGCCATTTGGAATAGGTGGGTGGCCATAGATATCCACCTGGATCATAGTATGGGTATTATATCTCTAAACCCACTTTTACACCATTTCCTATCATTATAACTTAAGGAACCACTTTTCCTAAATTTATTTTCACTTTACAAAGTAAGAAAACCCCTTTTATGACTTTTTCCCTCTTGAAATTATTCAAAAAGGTAAAACAAAAAAAAACCCTACAAGAAATTTGCTTATAAAACCAAGAGGCCTCCCCCATTTCTTGTGCATTCCACCCATTATAGGTAAATGTTGCTGGACTTGCGCTAGAGCTCAAGAACCCTAGTCTCTTGAGAGAATTTCTAGCAGTAGCCAAACCACACACTCAAGAGAAACAAATAACCCTCCTAAGGAGGAGGCCAAGGAGTCCATTTCTCCAAGAAATCATCCACGAGTGCATGTAGAGAGCTTTTCCATTGAGAAAATGAAGCAATTGTTCATTCTTTTTTAGCTTGTTGTTATGGTTCTTCTCTATTTTCTTTAGTTGTTCCTTTTCTTTAATTAATAGGAATTAAGAGTGAATAACTTCATTTAGAGATAGGTCTTATATTTTTAGTTTACGGATTTGTCTTTTATCTATAACAACCTCTAGATTTGTAGGTTTTTCTAACCCCTTTTTCATATTTTACACAACAAAATGGTGACTCCATTAGTGATCTGAGCCATTCTCTTGATCTTTGGTTTTGGGTGTGTGGGTAAACCCTTTTAGTCTCTCTTTTTCTTTCATTTTTCTTGATTTTTGGAGGATTTTTATTAGGTTGTTGTTATTGGGGTTGTTGTTTCGGGAAATACGAGCCAAAAACCCTTCATGATTGTCTCAGAGCCAAGTTAACAAATTTTGAGAACCTCTAATAATCCAATGTAGCTTTTGGGCGTATTAAGTGCATTGACCAACACACTAATTGGTGCTAGTATCTACGTTGGGAAACATTGGAAAGGGGAGCAACATATGAAAGGGAAACACGTTGTTACATATGAGTTTATGCATTAGTTCTGAAACTTGAATTTTTCAATTTTTAGGGTTTTATTCTAGTTGTTAAAGTGTTTTTTAGGTCTTGTAGGTTTCTTTATAGTGATTTTACTATAGCTTAGAGTTTCATATTTAATAAAATTATACGATTGGGAACAAAACCCCTCGAGGTTTCTATTACTTTTCTTGGGATATTTTCTTTTATATTTTACTTGTTGTTTTTTTCTGTTACAGTAGGTTGAGAACAAAAAAACCTTGATTGAAGATTAATTACTTAGACACTTATTTTCACATACATCTTGGATGAAGAAAGGAATTCACCATTGCCTACTATTTGTCCTAGAAGTAAATGCATGTGAGAATCCATTTCATCTCACTTTCCAACATTCAGTTTTATTTCATTTTATAGTTGTAGGTTCATTTTTTTTGTGACTGGCGAAATCAACAACTAGTCAGGCACATACTTGAGTGACACACGATCATGTTATTCGAATGCTACCATAATAAAATCCAGGTCTTCCCATGCTTCCCCACACACAAAACACAAGGTAATTTTGGGTTTCAAACCAATGACTTCACATAATGGAGTGCCTTAATAATGCACTCCATCACAGACTTCCCTGGACCCTGGGGGTTGTAGGTTAATTTTATTTATTGTCTTAGGTTGTTTTGTATTTAAGAATTGAACAACCTCTTAGTGAAAGAAAAAGATCCTCATAGGACCCCTAACATTTTAATTTCCATTAGAGATTTACTTTTGTGAAATTGATTGGTTGTGAGCTAAAGGATAGAATATATTGTTTCTTAATTTTAAATCTGAATTCCTGCAAGTACATTTCAGTTTTAAAAGGTAACATAGACAAAGGAAAAAGTCACTTTATTTTAGTACATGTATTTAGTTACGTGCATGTTAGTTTAGATTTGAATTTTATTGCAGTTTAATTTTATTTCTTGCAAGCATTTACATTTTCAATTAGTCACACCACATGTGCACACATATCACACCTTAAAGTTTATGCTTGGTTCATGCTACGAAGCTTATCCTAATAATAAACCCTCTCATATAACACACATTGAAGACCACTTGGGCATCGAAATAAAATTTTAGTTAGGCTAGGACTCTTGGGATAAGAATACAAATAATTCCCCTTAGTCATTTCACATTGAAACATAGAGGTTGACTATTAGGGAACTTTAAAATTCCTTTCTATTGGACACGGTCCCATCCTATTTGGTAATAGACATTATATTTTAGAGTGGATAGTGTCACAATATGGGCTAGAGGTATGATTGAGACTCCTTTCTCTTTCATTACTGAAGATCCCCATACTGCTTGATTTCATCTTGGAGAAAAGAATCATTTTTCTTTATATGATGGATTTTCTTGAGTTAGGATATAGTTATTTTGACATGGACACAGTTAGAACATGTGTTGTTTGATCATTATTCTTTGATTATTTCATCTCTTTATTCTATTAGCCTTTTTATTAGCTTGTTGCATAGTTAGGGTAATATTTGCATATGGATATCATAGCTCCACATAGTAGGTAGTCTCATCAGTTGCAAGGCCTTCGACCTAAGTTCCCACCTTTGGGTTCGATCTATTCTAACTTGAAACCCACCATTGGGTTTGATCTCTTATAACACGAAACCCCCCTCCCCATCGAGGGGTGTTGGTACAACTAATTCCAAACCCACTTCCATCTCTTTAGTTCCTTCATCCTCATCCAACCCAAGTTCCACCATGGCTAGAGCTAATGTTGGAGCCAACACAAAACAACCTTCTATGCCCTTCATGTCAGCTTTAAATCTCCTTGATTTGAACAAGTTGACCATTGATCCCATTTTCCATGATCCCAATTAGCCCAATATGCCAAATAATATTCCCTTTGACATCTCAAAGTTTGAGGGTAAGCTCGAAGAGGATCCTTCCAACCATATAATGTCCTTTCACCTTTGGTATTACTCCAATTACATAACCGAGTATTGATTAGGATGTGACTGTTTCAATGCACTTTGACGTGCGTTGCTTCCAAATGGTATATATACCAACCTGGTAATATCCATAGAACCTTTGAGTCCATAGCCAAAGTTTTCCTCACCTTCTTCCGGCTTCTAGTCTGCCATGTCATAGTGATAGAAATATTGACCATTTTTTGTCAAATCACTACCACTCACATTTCGGATCACATCCATGAGTGGCGTAGAAGACATGAATTGTGTAAAGTTGAGATCGGTGATTCATTCCTCATGCAATGGTTCTTGAAGTCCCTTCTTCCTCTCATTTCCAAGGATGTAACCATGAATTTTCCTATAAATGAGGAAGAATCTATCCAAAAGGTAGAGCAATACGATCTTATTTACGCCAAATCAAGGTATCTCTATATCATCCTTCTTAATGCCCCTTTCTCTCACTCAGGTGAATTGTCTACATCGGGGGCATCTGATGTGACTCTTACACATTATTTTGGTCATCATAGTGATACATTGACAACATGTGTTCATGTTCCCAAAAAGAGCCTTTCTCCATGAGGAAAGTGACTGGCTTTCTCTGCTAAAAAACCCTATTAAGGAAGGTCGTCCCAGGCTGCACCGGAAGTACGGTGCGACGATGCCTAGTTATCACACTTTTCCCTAAAACTAGTTTGTGACGTCTCTGCATGGTGCTCTACAGCTAGGGTGCGATGATGTCAAAAGGATAAGAAAAGGTCAACCTTCACAAAAGTTCTAGAATGGGATATTCTAGAAGATGAGGTGGCATCCATATGGTTGGGATCCTACTCGCTTCTCTGATTTGGTGGGATCATCCTAACATCTTCAACCATCTCTCTTTCCCTATATAAAGAGTGATTTCTCATGGAAAAGGCTAAGGTTGATTCAAGCAAGATTATTATTGAATAGGCTAAGAATTAGATGAGGATTTCTACTTCAGTCCATACTCGAGGGCTACATTTCAGTTTATCAAGTCATTGTGGATCTTGTTCATTCAAGGTTGGAGAAAGTGTGTGTGTTGGAACAAAGGGTCATCAGAAGGGGACCTTGCAACATCAAACCTTTGGTTGTAATCTCCACTTTCATTATTTATAATACAATGATATGTTTCTTTCCCATAAAACTCGCTTTGTTTTATTGTATGATTCCTTGATCACATGCATAAGTTCTCGTTGAGTATATTATATTGCTTTCACTTTGGTTGGCTTGTGTTCCCTTGCATATCTAATATCACAGGAGCATTGGAGTGGAGCTAGGACGACAAAGACAAGAGGAATAAATATTTAAACGATATGTTGCTCATCTCTTGTTAAATAGTAAACTCAATGATTATAGCTTAGGGAGAGTGTCATATTCTGTTCTGTTTTGTTCTAGATCTAGGTGGATCTAGGGAGATCTGTTTATGTCTGCATTTACCAATAAGTCCCATAACAAAATTGGCAACTCCACTGGGGAAACAAACTCCTTTTGATTTTTTTCTTCCCATTTTCCTTTAACCTACCTTCCTCTAATATTTTTCATTCTCTGATTCTGTGGGTGATCCAGTTAGACTCCCTAGGTTTAGAAGTTCCTTTTGATTTTTTGTCTTTCTCCCAAATTTTCCAAATTTACAGAGATCATTGAACTGCAACCCATTGGCAGCCTACGATGACCCCTAAACGTCGCATCCTACTTGTTCATTTCTGTGTGGCTACGTCGCACTGTGCTCTGCTAGTAGCCTACAACAACTTCAACTCGTCGCACTGTGTCCCATACCCAGCCTGCAACGACTCCTGTAGGTTTTGATGGAGTGAGTCATTTTGTCTTTTACTATCCAGATTTGGCTTAGTATCCTTGGGTGAACTTCCTATGCCCATGATTGATTGATTCTTGAGTTTGAATCTTACTTCTGATTGGTTTTCAATGATTGAAAGTCTTTCTTTGCATTTTTGCAAGTTTTTTCTCATACTTATTGTCACAAGGACATAATCTTAGACCTTCATATGAGTGCTTGTTTGACAAAGGGTCTTTGGTTTGTTTTGAGTTTTGGATTCATTCTCTTTTCCAGATTGTTTGTTGATTTAGAAACACTTTTTTCTTGCTTATGTCAAAAGGTTTTCTTGTATTTTTCGTTTTTGTCTACATTGTGAATTTGATTTGGGAATGGTGTTAAGAGTGTCTTGATTTTCTTGGATTGCATTTTCCTTTTGTCATCACATCTCTGATTTTGTCTTGGAAAGGAAGAATTGAGTTCATTTGTTCTTTTAGCAGTCCCTTATAAGCAAATTTTTACATTCGAATCATTTGAAAAAAGAAGAAATTGGAAAATTTCTAGTTCATGATTATTTGGAATTGTGCTCATTAGCAATTAAGAAATTGCAATTAGTAGCTTGTTGTACTCCAAAAAAAATACCTTCTCCCTACTGTAACTAGAGTTCATCGAATTGAAAATTGCACATTCATCTCTTTTTTCATTTCATTGGGTCAAGGTCACAACATCCATAGTCTCACTTCCATATCCCTTTTTGATTAAGCAATAGCCTCTAAAATACAACGTAAATCTAAAATTTAATTAGTAACTTTCATTTTCTAGGGATATTTTTCACCAACATTAGCTAGGATAGCGCTTTGGAATAGGTTGTGAGGCATAATATCCAGAGCATCAAAACACACAATAGTATCTTGTGATAGGGAGAGTTCAAATCCAATTTCTACATTTTGTTCTTGGAAGCCCTTCTCACACAAGGGTCAAACTTGAGGTCGCATTAAGATTAGCAGAGGTACTCACCTTGCTTTTTTGGTCTTGGTGTAGAGATTGTGTGTATTATGGGGGTCGGTTGAAGGTATACCCACAATTATGAGTGGAATCCTTTCGAGTTTCTTTCGGTCTAGATACCCTACCTTTGTGCGTGGATCAGACTGTCAACTGTTTCCCCAGGCATCACTGTTGTAGTTGGTAACCTTAGTAGCCTATCTCTTTAGGGTCTTTACATGAGGTGACTGTGGAGGGGAAAGTCTTCATGGTACCTAGAATCGACGTTGGCCAAACTCACTCAGGCTCCTTGGAGGGTATACCCATGATTATGTGTGGGAGCTTGCACTAGGGTGTAAGTCCGTTAAGCAGTTCGTCAATGTAACTTTTCCCACCCCCTTCTTGTCTTGATTTCACAATGTTGGATTTCATCACCAACTAATGACTTCGAAATAAGAAGGTCTGTTTGCTTGGTTTGATTCTTAGTTTTTATTAGTGAGTGTTGTTTGTTTTCTATAGTTGGCCCTATATTTTTTTTGTTCTTTACTTGGTTCAACCAACATCATCCTCCGCCATTCACGTAGGATGTAAGGGCTACCCCCAGAAGATCTGGAAGGCTACCAAGATTTGCTTCCTAATTCACCAGAAGGCTCTCCTGAGGGAGTAGTCAACCACAAAGTTTCTTATGAAGTTGGAAGCACACACTCTTTGGAAGGATTTTGAATTGTTTCAGACTCCTTAGAGGCTTTTTGCCTCCCTGTCAATCCAACATTGAGTGTTTCATGAAATCCACGTATACCCCGAGTGAATTCATCCAGATAAATTTTTCTTGTTGATGATACTGAAGCACCTATAAGACCTAGCGTAGGATCTAGAGTAGAGGATCCACTTTTTCAAAGTGAATCATTTAGGACCCCGACTCACACTGTTGGAACTTTTGATTTTGGTTTCATCCCTTTGATAGTACATGATTTGTACGGTAACCTAGGAGCGAATCCTGATCAACCTATGGCATCACAAATGCTTAAGACATATGTTACCTATACGATACCCTTAGACCACTTTACTGGTACTACCAGTAGTGTCACCACCGTTTCATACCAGTTGTTGGTCGGTTCTCACTTGATCCTTCCTCTCCATATGGCCCATTCTATGGTCCCATGAGCTACCACGACTTCTACTAGAAATGTGGTTGTCACCCAAGCTCTGATTGGAACACCACTTCCATATAGAACAAATCCATCACTACCTCTTGGGTATCGATCCTTGAATACTTCCGTTTCTATCCATACCCAGGTTCCATCCAGAGGTTATGAAATTTTTGTTCCTCTTGGGTACAATGTTGTTGTTGGTTTTGTTCCTACACCTACCTGGGTTCTCTCCGTGGGCCTTATGTTCCTCCTCCACATTTTCTTGGAGGATATGGCCCTAGTGGTTCCAACCCGCTTGGAGGCACCAGTCTTTCTATCACTTCTGGTTTTCATATTCCTGTTGGAGGTCAACCTCAAGCTGGGGGAAAACCTCAATTTGGGGGTCAACCTCATATTGGGGTACAATATCAGCGGGGGACAACCTCAGGTTCGATTCCATAACCCACTTTATGGACACAACGTGCCTGGATCACAATCTCAACTTTGGAACCTTCCTTTCCAAGGAAATCCACAACCGTCTGGGGGGGAACATCCTCAAGTTAAATATTTTGTACCCCCTGAATTCGGTCAACATTATCCAGGTTCCTTGAATCCCACATGGGGTCAGGGCATTCAATCTAGTGTCCCTTTCCAAGGGAACCCCTCTACCCAACCCAACCTTGCGGGATATATGCCTCAAAATCCTCCACAACCAAGTCTATTAGGACTCTCCAATTATTTGCAGACTGTTTACTGTCCTACTGGTATACCTACGAGACTTCCCCCTCAAAACTACCAATTTCCACAAGTGAACCGATGGTTTCCTTTCCTGGAAACTTTGGATTTACCTGATCTGTCTAGGATTTTGAATGATCCTATATTACATTCTCCTTATTGGCCCTTATCATACCAACCAAGTTACCATCCGACATTCCTAAATTTGTTGGTCGAGCAGGAGAATATCTGAATAATCATGTTATGACTTTTCATCTGTGGTGTTCATATAACTCCTTGATGGATGACTCCATCAAATTAGTAATTTTCCAACGGACTCTCACGGTTTTGGTAGCAAAATGGTTCATTGAGTTTCTGTGAGGTTTCTTCAATGAATTTAACACCCTATCCATGGCCTTTCTGACACATTACCAGTTACCAATTTGATATGAGACATGAACTGAAATTTTGAGTTCTTTCAAGCAATCCTCGTCCACTCATATCTCCAATCACATTCATGAGTGGAGGAGAAGAAGACATTTAATCAAAGTTCCTCTTCCTGATCAACTATTAGCTGAGTGGTTTACCAAGTCACTTATTGGACCTATTGCTCATGATGACGACATGGGTGGTGTTGTCACTGAAGAGTAGGAAATTAGTCATGCTCAGTATCTTGATCTCATTTATTCACAAACATGCACACTCTATGATTTGACCCCTGACCCTCCTCATCCTTCCACCAACCCTACCCCAACCCCTCCAATTGCTTCCCATGCAGCTGATGGTGTGATTGGAACCTTTCATGCTGAGACCTAGTCTTCGCATTCCATTCACACCAATCTCAAATCTAATAATTCCAATGCACAAAGTACTCCTACTCCTTCCACCGGTAAGACTGTTGAAGTTAATTCTGTTCAATCCATGCCTGCTGAAAAAAAAATCAAAATAAAAAGAAAGGGAAGGGTAAGAACAAGGAGGACAAGAATAATAATCCACAATATGATAAATCCAAAATGCAAACCGTTGATGAGAAATATAAATGTAAACCTAATTATCCTTGCCTTATTTTTGGTGACGATCATTACATGAAAGATTGTCCAAGACGTGCCGAAGTTACTAAGTTCCTCCAAGGGATAGGAAAACTGTCTACACCTGTCATTTTTTCACAACCTTTCCCTTCTCAACAACAAGCCCAATTGGTAATTCATGACCAAACTTCTCCTTCTAACTCATATTATGTCATTATGTGTACTGGTGATTCTAAAAAGAATGAAGTTGCAGTCGCAACTCGAGCCAAATATTACTCTCTGTTAAAAGAGAAAGTCGATGATATACCACCTTCATTGGTTCAACCTTCTCCCCCAAATTCACCTCCCAAAGGTCCTCTTTATCTCAAAAGACCGGGTCTCGATACAATTCTTTGCCCTCCTCCTAAGGGCGTTGTTCGAAAGTCTGCATTCAACCCTCATCCCCGTGCTGCCCAAAACTATAGTATTGTAGAAGACCTTGTGCAGGCACCCTATGTGATGTTAGCTCTTGAAGTCCTTCAAAGTTGCCCAAATCAATGGAAGGAACTTTTAAAGGCCATCGGTGGAATTGATCCGACATATACTAATCTCATAATCTTTTACTTGGAAGATCACATTCCAAGGCTTCTTCTTCAGTTAGATTTTCAGATCCAAGTTGTTGTTGAAAACAAGAATATCTTTAGAACAATTATCGATGAAGGATCCTCGACTTGCATCATGTCCGTCACGTGTTGGAAATCCATTGGATCTCCTTGTTATCCACATTTTTGGTTATCAAGATGATAATATGATTATGTCATGATGATGGAAGATCAAACTCTTCATTAAGAACATTTTCCA
>JZKD02S2372990.1:0-11765 GCA_000966675.3 Picea glauca
ATTTTATCCTGCCAGCGTTTCATTCCTTATTTAGACAGCTATCTTCTAGGTTTGACAGCCCTCATAGCCATTATGATAGCGATTTTGTATTGGAACGACTTTTTACCTGGCAATTCCTTAATAATTACAGCTTTTAGTCAACCGGCAACGAATTGATGCCATAACTCCAGGTCTGGGATTTTAGTTAACTCTTGCTAATTTCATCTTTTTAAATGTTAACCATGGAAAAAATAGTCAGCTCTACATTGTTGGTTTAAATGGATATTTTGATGCTTATGCATCATTTATTTTATTAATGGTTATGCAACATTTATTTTATTTAGTAACATAGCGTTTAATTGAGATATTAAGACTAGTTTGCGACCAAGATATGTAGTATCTAATAGGTGGTAGAGAATTATTGTATAATGGGCAAGATGTAATGAATAATTACCTCAACTAACGTATTCCTGGAGTGATTAGAGCTTGGGGAAAAGTAAAGGTTGTTTGTTGGTCAAGGAAATTAATAACTTTTACGAATAAAAGCCATACAAATTGTCGTTGACTTTTGTCCAATAATAAGATATCCTTCTTAGAGAAGTTATAATGTTGAGTTATAGGATGGTTGGTTATAATAGTTCTCTACTCATGGTGAGACATCATGCTTAACAATTATGGTTTAGGTTTGTTGTAGAGTCATTTTTAGCGTGCACAATTTTTTAGCGATGTCATCCACGTCCTGTCAACTTGTTGCTTGGGGGTGTAGGTGTAGTCTTCTTGACAGTTTTTAGGCCCCTAGCGCGTTGGATTATCTTGAGCCCTTGGTTCAGATAGGTTGTGTTGCACCAGGTTTATTGTCGCACCTATCACCTAGGGATGGCATGATAACTTGGCCGAAGTCTGTGCTACCTGTTGCAGACGTTGGTTCGTAGTTGTGGTCGTGGTGCTTGGATTGTACTGCCTTCATGCATTGGTTTTGCGTTCATAGAGGTTCTAGATGTTGGCCGTGAGGTCGTTGTGTCGGGATGGGAATGTTGTCCTTAGCTTGTAGGCGTCATCGTGTTATGTCAAATGGACAGTCATTTCTCTTTGTCGCCTTACGTATGTTCCGCCCTGTTTCTCTCATGCCAGTGTGTGGAGTCATAGTTGTATGTTGCCTGATCAGTGTGTGTGTGTTCTTCGTCAGGTTGTGTGGTTCAATTGATGTCGTCGTTTCCTGCTTTCCTAAAACACACAAAAAAAAACCCTGCACTTTCTGCTTCACTTGTAGTCATAACAAAGGGGTCGTTACATTTTCCAACACAAACATAATCTACAAACTTAACAACTCAATATGATACAAATATCACATATAAATATTAACAAACTTATATACAATGGTTTCATATAACAAAATTACAAAGCCAACATCTAGCTCAAGCTACCATTTTGAGTGTGAAATTCATGATTTTCTATATAAAGCACTCATTCCAAATCAAACATTGGTATACTATCTATATGCTTCTCCTTATTATATGAATATTGTTTAAAAATATATAGAAAACTTTCACATTAAATGCTTCTACTATCCCACATATACACACATTTGACACTAGGGTTTATAGTGGAGAAAACACCCAATGTGGTAAAATATCTCCACTCTTAATTGGCTATTGTATTTGTATTGGAGATTCACTATTTTTTATCTATTGTTTTCTTAGCACTTCTTGTGCATTTATTGTTGTGCTAATGTAGGCATATTTAATTATACAAGTTGAGTTCCATGTATAGTGACATGTAATAAATATGTAATACCATTATCAAAATTAATATGAGCGAGTGTATTTTCTACAACTTGAATGTTTACTCGTGTATAGCATACCCATTAATCTTATCAGTACCATATAAACTAACATAGTTTGGGGAAGATTATTAGAAACTTGATTTCAACTATTTAATTATAGACAAACATATATTTTTGAGTTCAACCATTTTTAGTATATAATAATGGAGTAGTGACCTCCTTTATGTCTTCTTTTCATTGCTGGACATTGCAAATCATTTTTTTTCTATATTTTGAAAACTTAAAGTTCTTAACTTTATATTTCCCAAGTATGAAAGCTCCAACTCATCGATGCTCTTTTGGTTTGTTCATTTCCATGCATTGTCATCTCTTTGTTTGCTTAATGCTAGTTCATATTCAAACCCTAAGCTAAAAATTAGTCATTGCTTCTCCTTATTAAACATTGTGTTTTCACTAATATCCAATCAGAGAATCCAATCACCATCAAATTTAAATGCAAAGGTATTTTTTGATAGCCACACATACCATTTTCCTCCTCAATCACCGCATATTTTAGGCACCATGGAGAATAAATCCATTTTGAAACCCTTGAAACCCCCGTTGATTAAGGTTGGTTGTCATTGATGTCAACCCTTGAAGAAAGACCTGTAGCACAAAGGTTTGGGTAATGGACCCAATATTGTTTGATGTAAATATGACTCATCATTGTTTTGTCATGGTTGATAAGAAGTAAATATGGATCAACTCCAAAGTGGTCCCCTTATGGTGAAATCCCTCACGGGAAGACATTTTGCAAAGTAAGAGAACAAATGATTAATTGTGGAATAATGAGATGAAGGAAAGTGAATTTGTCAGAGAAACTATCCTTGATGGATAGTGTTTGTCCTTCCATTTTCGATGGTATGTAGAACGTCACATAACTCCTCATGGTTAGAGAGTTATGACCATGTGAAGTTGGAGAACCCAGGTTTGGGTAATTGACCCAAGTTTGTTTTTTTTGTCATGGTTTATAAGAAGTAAATATGGATTAACTCCAAAGTGGTCCCCTTATGGTGAAATCCCTCACGGGAAGACGTTTTGCGGAGTAAGAAAACCCATGATTAATTGTGAAATAATGAGATGAAGGGCAATGAATTTGTCAGGGAAACTATCCTAGATGGATAGTGTTTGTCATGCCATTTCCAGTGGTATGTAGAACGTCACATAACTCCTCACAATTGGAGACTTATGACCATGTGAAGTTGGAGAACTTAGGTTTGGGTAATAGACCCAAGTTTGTTTGATGGACAACGATATGATTTTTTTCTATATTTGAATATAATACTATTCTAGATAGATAGTACATGTCATTCCATTTCTGGTGGTATGTGGAATGTCACATAACTCCTCACAGTTTGATATTTATGGCTTACGAAGTTGGAGGACCCTCATATGTCATCTAGAAGCCCCAAAAGGTGAAAGTAGTCAAAGTGGTTTAAGATATTTTAAAAGGTAAATAATAAAGTGAAGTGATAAGTGTATTATAATTCAAAGTGAATATAAAATAAATTATTTTAATAATAAATTTAATGGAGAAATTAGAAGTGGGTTAACCCTAAAATAAGGAAAGTGGGCCAAGTGACCTAGACGATGTTTTTAAGGAAGCTACTTGGAGAGTATAAATAACAGGCAAGGCTCTCTCATTTCAATCACACTTGGGAATATTGAATATCTATATGTGTCTGAGGTAACCAACGATATCTAAGATGAACTTCTGAGGGAAGGTGAAGAGAAAAAGGCCGAAATGTAAGGAAGGATAAATTCTTTTGATGGTGCTTTCTAAGGTATGTTATTTACAGGGCATCTCACCATTTTCGCTATAATTTTTTTTTCTATAATGATTCAGACCATGAAATTTATATTCCATTGAGAAAACATATCCAAGTATTTGTGGTAAAAAATTTAGCTTGTGAGTCATTGTATTTGTGTAGTTACACTCCGTGGAAAATAGGGTTTGTGGCTAGTCCTGAAACTAGTCAAAAACAAGTGTTTTGGGTAAAAACATCACAACTTCTTCATAACAGATCCAAATTTAGTGAAACCAAATGTGTTGGTTAGTGTAGAGTTGCTAGTATGTTATGTAATATTTTCAGATCATTTCAACAAATATTCTGTGCAGGGAACACTCTGCAAGGTCACTCTCTAGAATAAGCCAGAATTCAACAAGGTATGCCATTGTTTCTATAACTCCTTTTCTGAGAGGTTCCAAGTAGTGAAACTTGGAGGAATTGCATTAAAGACACTAAAGAACATTGTGTATCAGTTTCAGATCTTGATACATTACATGTACAAAGTTATGATTACTTCAAGTTAGGGTTCTTGACTAATCCAAAACTAGTCATGTGAGACTAAAGAAAAGTTTGATGAAAATGATAGTCTGTTGTTGCTAAAGTTAAGGAAGGTGTGCAGGAATGTGACCATATACACTAGTTATATTATAGAGCTGCAAAGCAGATTTGGATGATGAAATTGATGAGGACTTTTGGTTGAGGTACATGTTGAGTACATGGTTGAGACAAGTAGTTGATGAGTTGGCACATACATGAGGTGTATAGTTGATGATGGTGGTACATATTGATGAGTCATAGTTGATGATTAGTTGACACACATGATTGATACATACTTGGTACATGGTTGGATGCACTTGTTTATGGTACAGGTTGTTTGGTACAGGTTGATGCACTTGTTTATGGTATAGGTTGATTGCAGGTTGTTTGGTATAGGTTGGTGCATGGTTGATGCACTTGTTTATGGTACAGACTGATTATAGGTTGATGTACAGGTTGATGCATGGTTGATGCATGGTTCATATTTATTGGTAACAACGGTATATCTCACAGTGATAGTGTGACAGTGGTTACATCATTGTACTTCTACTTTAGGGTGGTTGGATGGGGAAAGGACAGGTGGTTGTAGCCACCTTCCGGTTGTAGCCAGAGAACATAAGGGGTTGTAGCCTCCTTCTGGTTGTATCCAGATAATTAGGGAGTTGGAGCTTCCTTCAAGTTGTAGCCCGAGAAACTAGGGGGTTGGAGCCTCCTTCTAGTTGCAGTTGTAAAACAAAGGAAGTTGGTGATTCCAATGAATGTAATTCTTCAAGAGATATAAGAAAAAACATTATGTGGTTTTCTCTCGATTTGGGTTTCCACGTAAAACATTGGTGTACTATATATGTGTATGATTGTTCATTTGTTCATTGCTTATTTACTCTGCAATTATTGGATGATAATGCTTCATTGATATAACACTTGGATTATATTGTTAAAAATGATTACATTTCTTTATTATTGATTCACCCCCCCTCTCAGTAATCCAATAATTGGTATCAGAGCCGATTCCTTAAGGAAACAATTTAACCACTAGAAGAAGATCATGGATTATTCTGAGAATGGAGTACCAATGTTTAATGGTCAGAATGGTTTTAAGTATGAGATGTGGAGCATAAGGACGGAAGTATTTTTACAAGGACTAGGAAATTATATTTAGCTATTAGTTGTTACAGGATATGATAGTTCAAAAAGGGAAAATATTGCAGCCAAGAAGGAATTGAGGAAAAATAACAAAATAGCAATGGATTTCAGCTGAGAAGGATTACCTAATCCGGTAACAGAAAAGGTTGGTAAATGTTTATCAGTAAAAGAACATTGGGATAAGTTACATGACATATATTCTTCACCCATCATAGATTTAGAAAATGTCAAAGAAGATGAAGAAACAAATCAAGAAGAATTATGTTCACCATGTCAAGAAGATTCAAAAGATGAAGAGTACATAATCACGAGAGGTGTGTTGTTTTGTGTTAATTGTGAAAAACATGGACATCTTGAAATAGAATGCCATGAAGGAAATGAGACAGGAAAAATTATTGAAAAGAGAGAAAATTATGAAGAAGAATTGATTAGTGCTTTAGATGAACTAAGAGAAGAAAACAATTCACTCAAGAAAGAATTGATGAAACAAAAGGAAAGTTGTCACATTTTTTAAGAAGCCCAACAGGTCATCGCGAACTTAAGAACTCAACTAGAAGAAGCCAGAAAGATCGAAGAAAATCTTGAATATAAAAAGCAGTGTTTGGAAACCAACATAGCAACACAGAAGGAAGAAGAAGAAATGAGAGAGAAGATATTAACAGATCATCTTAAGAAAAGAACTAACAATCTAAACCAACTTGAGGCAGAGTTTGGTCAAGAAGAGAAAGGACTTGAAGAAGAAATAACTACATTAAAAATTCAGCTTGAAGAAGCGAAAAGAACATAAGAAGTCATGAAGTCTTAGATAATGAAGACAGAAGAAGAGGTTGAGAAGCTTGAAGAAGAAGTTGTCACATTGAGAAGTAAAATTTTCAAGCTCAACATGAATGTTGAAGAGACAAAAACATCCACATCATTTATAGAGAATGAAGAGAAACACTCTAGGTTGCTAGAAAAGAAGAATGAAGAAAATGGAAAGAGTTATGTAGAAGTACTCAAAGGAAGGAATCATGGTCAACCAAAATATAAGAAAACTATTAAAGATACATCTTCAAGGGGACCATCCATGTTCAAGCCACAAATAAGCTTCAATCATGATCATGATCAGTCAAGACAGAAATTCTGAAAGACTATGCAGCAAAGAAGATCATTCACTCCCAAGTATGAAAATGTGTTTTATGGTCATTGTTTTTATTGTACTAACTTTGGACATAAGGTTGCAGATTGCAGGGATTATAAAAGAAATGTTCAAGAAAGAAGTGTCTATGTGGCCGCGCGTAATATTGAGTGTTACAAATGTCATAACTATGGACACATAGCCAGTGATTGTAGAAGCATGATCAATACTTCCATGAAAGAGAATATTGATATCAGATATAAGAAAGTATGGATAAGAAAACTAGAAGAACAGGTGAACAAAGACGAGGTACCAGAGATCGCAAGATTGGCAATAAAATGAGATGAAGAAAATTCTACAAAGAAAAAGAAAGATGTCAGATACAGAAAGGTTTGGAAAATTACTAAAATAAAGGAAGGGCAAGTAACTAAGGAATAGGTTCAAGAGATTGTACTTTCAGGCATTGTAGTGAAAGATGAATCCATAGAAAGAAAGAAAGAAGTCAGAGCTCAGAGAGATAATGAACCTACCCATGAAGATGATGATGAATCTACCAATGAAGATGATGATGAATACACATCAAAGAAAGAATTGTTCTAAGCCATCTGGCTTAGAGAATCCCAAGTAATATGAATATTAGACAGAGTGAGTCTATGTGATAGTTGTGATAGACCAAAGAACCATCCTTAGAGCAACTTGCAAAGTTTGAGAAGACATATTAAGAGAAATCAGTTAGTAGAAGTACAGTTTGATAGTATAATGATAAATGGGTTTGCATTATGGACAGTTGTGCAAGTAGAGTCTTGGACAGTATGGACATAGATGGATTCGTAAGAACACTTATCAGGTTTGGATAGATATATAATAGTGGACAAGAGCATGGATTCATAGATTGGTTCAGAGAGTGGTTTAGAGACAAAGGAACATTATCGTAATGGATAATAATTACATAGGAATTGGCTCAAACAATGTTAATGGATTACAAATTGACAGATATTTTTTGGAAATAGGCAGTGCATACAATAGTTCACATTCAAAACAAAGTAATTCTCATAAACAACACTGACAAAACTCCCTACGAGCTATGGAAAGGAAGACCAACAAATGTGAAGCACTTCAGAGTTTTTGGAAGCAAATGCTACATCAAAAGAGAAGATGGCAGAATGAGAAATTTTGACTCTCGTGTGGACAAATGAATACTTGTTGGTTACTCAAGTACAAGGAAAACATACAAATGTTACAATCTGAGATTGAACATAATCGTGGAAAGCATCAACATAACAATTAATGAAACATGTAGAACATAATCAAAGGAAGAAGAAAATGAATCAATGGAACAACCTTCCGAAGAAGAAGCAGAAGATGAAGAGGAAGTAGAAGAGGAAGATGAAGAGAATCCAACAGAAACAAAAGAGCAAGTTCAACAAGTGTCTCCAAAGACACCTAGTAAACGAGTACAGAAGAATCATCTTTCAGATCAAATTATCAAAAACAATGATGCAGGAGTTGAGACTAGAAAAAGAATCCGTTCACCGAAACAAACACACTTAGCACTCTTATCTACAATTGAACCAAACTGTTTTGAAGAAGCCAACAAGGATGAATTTTGGAATAAGGTCGTGGATGAAGAATTGGATCAAATAGAGAAAAATAACACTTGGGAATTGGTTCCGAGACCAAACTATAAGAATGTGATCGGCACAAAATGGGTTTTCAGGAATAAATTAAATGAAAATGGTCAAGTTACAAGGAACGAAGCTAGATTGGTATGTAAAGGATATGCTCAGATTGAAGGAATCGACTTTGAAGAGACATTTTCCCCATTTGTTGGAATGGAAGTAATATGATTGCTTTTAGCTTATGCATGCTCCAAAAATGCTAGAGTATATCAGATGGATGTAAAATCAGCTTTTCTGAATGGGGAACTTGAAGGAAAAGTCTACATTGAACAACCAGAAGGATTTCAATTGTCAGAGAACACGGATTATGTGTGTAAATTAAAGAAGGCCTTGTATGGTCTAAAACAGGCTCCTAAAGCATGGTACTCTGGACTGGATAAGTATCTGCAGCAGGTAGGGTTTAGAAAAGAAAGTGCAGACAACAACCTCTACATCAAGGTAATTCAAGGTAATATTTTATTAATTAAAGTTTATGTTGATGATATTATTTTTGGTAGTGATGATGATAGGTTAATCTAGAAATTTGCAAAAGATATGCAGAAAGAATTTGAAATGTCACTACTTGGAGAATTATCGTTCTTTTTGGGACTTCAGATACGTCAAAACAACCAAGGAATTTTTATTTCTCAAACCAAGTATATAAGAGAAATTCTAAAGAGGTTCAGAATGGAAGATTGCAAACCAGTTGTCACTCACATGCAAACCAATTACAAGTTGAGAAAAGATGATGATTGAAAGTCTACAGATCAGAGGCAATACAGGTCAATGATTGGCAGCCTACTATATGTGATAGCATCCCGACCAGATGTAATGCAGGAAGTTGGATAGGTGGCACAATTTTAAGAAGCACCAAAGAAATCACATGTATTAGCAGTAAAGAGGAGCTTCATATATCTCAAAGGAACATAAGATTTTGGATTATGGTATCCTAAAGGAAAAGATCTATCACTTATTGCCTACACCGATGAAGATTGGGTAGGTTGTATTGATGACCGATGGAGAACCAGTGGAGCAACGTTCTACTTAGGTGAGTGTTTGGTATCATGGCTAAGAAAGAAACAATCATCATTATCTCTATTTATAGTCGAGGCAGAGTATATTGTAGCAACAACATGTTGTACACAAGTTCTTTGGAGGAAACAAACTTTGATAGATATACAGGTTGAGTATGATGAGCCCATTCCAATATATTGTGATAATACAAGTGTCATCGGTATCTCAAAAAACCCAGTGATGCACTCTATGACGAAGCACATTCCAATCAAGTATCACTTTCTATGGAAATAGGTTGCAGAAAAGAACATTAGAGTTGAGTATGTGGGCACAAAAGAACAAGTGGCAAACATCTTTACAAAAACACTTCCATGGGAATCCTTTGAATATCTTCGCCAAAGACTTGGAGTTATTTATACTCCAAAACGAATGTTTTTTGAATGTTTATCTTATATGTCTTAGATCTACACGAGGAAGCACCATAAGAGGACAATTTAGTCAGGGGGAGCAACCCTGGATGGAAAGATACCTTTTCCATTGATGACAAATGGGGAGAGATTTATTCGATGCAGAGGATAGAGGCATATTTATCAGATGCAGAGGACAGAGGAATGGTTCCAGGGGGAGCATGAGTGATACGATTTCAGTATTGCATCAGAGTGTTTCCATCAATGCCAAAGGGAGATATTGTTGATTCAGGTTGGTTGTCATTGATGTCAACCCTTGAAGAAATACCCATAGAAAAAAGGTTTGGGTAATGGACCCAATATTGTTTGATGTAAATATGACTCGTTATTATTTTGTCATGGTTGATAAGAAGTAAACATGGATGAAATCACAAAGTGGTCCCCTTATGGTGAAATCCCTCATGGGAAGATGCTTTGCAGAGTAATAGAACCCATGATTAATTGTGGAATAATGAGATGACTAGCAATGAATTTGTCAGGGAAACTATCCTAGATGGATAGTGATTGTCATGCCATTTCCGGTGGTATGTAGAACGTTGCATAACTCCTCACGGTTAGAGAGTTGTGACCATGTGAAGTTGGAGAACCCAGGTTTGGGTAATGGACCCAATTTTGTTTGTTTTTCCATGGTTGATAAGAAGTAAATATGGATGAACTCCAAAGTTGTCCCCTTATGGTGAAATCCCTCACAAGAAGACACTTTGTGGAATAAGAGAACCCATGATTAATTGTGGAATAATGAGATGAAGAACAATTAACTTGTTAGGGAAACTATCCTAGATGGATAGTGTTTGTCATTCCATTTTTGGTGGTATGTAGAACATCATATAACTCCTCATGGTTAGAGAGTTATGACCATGTGAAGTTGGAGAACCCAGGTTTGGGTAATGGACCTAGGTTTGTTTGATGGATAATGGTATGATTTTTTTTCCATATTTGAAAGTAATACTATTCTATATGGATAGTACATGTCATTCCATTTATGGTGGTATGTGGAATGTCACATAAATCCTCACGGTTTGAGAGTTATGGCCTTACGAAGTTGGAGGACCCTCATNCCAGTCGTTGACCTGTTGAAGCAGCAAGGTCCCACCGCCCAACAAAGGTCAGCATCCTTGTAGATTAGTGTTAGTAGTTGATTTCAATAATATATATGTTAGATTAGATGAATCTGAATTCTTTCAGATGATAGCAGTATGGTTTAGACTAGGATTTCGATCATACAATTGTTTGGAGATCTTTACTTAGTCTATTTTGCATATGTTATTTTTTTGTTTTTATGAAGTTGATTTTGTTTCATGGACATAAATGTTGGCAGCAGTAGTCAGACATATTTGAAGGTGAACTAGTGAAGTTTACAACAACACATTGTGAACCACAACATACTTAGTATATTGACTATTGAACTACCCATGCTATGTCTTGATGATTGATGTGTGATTTTCCTTTCAGAAGTGTTATTGCATAGTTAGTTTTCTAGGTCAAATAGTAGAGTTGATTTGTCAAAATAACTCCATCTCATACTTTCATGTGCCATAATGGAGTAGATGTTAGAAAAATAGGACCGTGGAGCAATAAAATAAAACAAATGCAGAAACAAAACACAGAAGACACACAATACAAGAGAGACACAGATTTGTGTGGTTCACCCAGTGTGGGCTACATCCACTAGAGAAATTGCCAGGTCCTTCCTTTATTATTATCCAGCAAATGAACGGATACAACCTACAACAAAACCCGTTGTAACTTCCTCTTCTTTCTCTCACAGTCTCCTCTCTCAGAATACAATATTCACCACCATCCATAGCCGCGATACATATCCCTCATAAAAGAGGGTTTCCTTATAGGGAAAAAAAACCCTAACATAATCTCTACCATTAGATCTGTGACCTTATAATAAAGGGTCCAGATTTACAATGAAATTACAATATACTTTTACAAGGCACTTTTTTCTTTGGGGGCTTCTCCCCCGAATCCCCATTGGGGGCCCGCTTTCCCCCAGCCCCCCCCGCCGGGGGGCTACCCCCCCCCAACCCCCCCACGGGGCTCCCCCCCCCCCGCCCTCCCCCCTCCGGCAGAGTGTACATACTTCTCAGGTGTAAATACTTCATGGGGTATAAACCTGGCTGAAAGTAAAAGACCTATAAATCAGGAAGATAATCAGGCTTCACAACCAACAATCTCCCACTTGGATACTGATCTCATTAACTCCACTGCTGTTGTATATGTTGGACTCTG
>JZKD02S2372990.1:11775-22941 GCA_000966675.3 Picea glauca
TGGGTGTTGTATATGCATGTGCATTTTCCTTCATGTCCAAATACCTTTATCAATCTTGCGGTCCAAAACCCATGACTAGGGTTGACATCAATGACAACAATCAATCTTCGAACAAGTGGATGTGAATAAAATGGCCAAGGTGGACCATGAGGGGGTTCCTTCTCCCATTTGATCGGACTGCCTGAGTGTGTACGAGCTCTGAGCAGTACGACTGACTCGATTTCTACAGAGAACCTTCGTGCATCCCTGTGATCCAAAAAGTATGTGTCTGGCTCTGAGAAAACCTTGTAAATCCTCTGTTCTAAAATCCGAGAAGCATGTGTTCATTTCTGAAAAGGTCGGGTTCACCCTCTCCGTTCTGAGCCATGGAACCTGTGTCATTCCCTACGTGGATTTTTTTTCACACGTTCCAGAGCACCAACCCTATGAGACCTTGTGCCATTGCTAAGTTTGTTTGGAAAGCCCATGTTTGTTTTTCCGGTTGGCTGTGGTGGCCACGTAGAGCTGGACTTCACGTGGCTTGCTGGCCAATGCAAGTTGTGAGTGAACCTGTGTATGACCCCTTTCCAGGTGAGGGAGGTGATTGTTGTTGGAAGAGGAAGGTTGTCAGGCCTATGGTAAATTATCTCCACGTGAGAGAGTTTGTTGGGAAGCGGTTTCTTCCAGAGAGTGTCCAGCACCAACTTCGGGCTCTAAGACTTCCTGATCCGGCCTATTGCCGAGACCCGGGGAGGGAGGTTAGCACCGATGGACTGTGCTTGTGAAGGTGTATACTCCCAGGTGGAACATGCATGTGGGGAATGAGAGTCTAGCCTAGCCTAGGAATTCCTTGCCTTGGGGTGGAGCTTAGTCCCAGCTTGGGGGTGACCCACTGCTCAACTAATGAGCAGTGCAGTCTAAGGATGGGAGGTTCATGGAAGGCCTGCACTTGGTTGGTGGAACTGCCACTGTTTCAAAGATAAGTACTAGATTATGCTTTAATCATGTTTTGCATGACTATGTTGCTTATGTTATCATGAATTTTGCTGTGTATATGAATTAATATTAAATAGTATTGATTGTTGATTATGGAAATAATTCGTATGAATACTCTGTGTTGAATGTGTTTAACTTGTTTTAAATGCATGTGATTAATTATTAGTGAGAATGTTGTTATTCCGCGTAGTAACACCTACAGAGTAGTGAGTGAAAGGGGTGTTACAATAGATACCTATATTATATGTTGATCAGGGGATATAACCATCTCCGATGGAACCTCAACTAAGAAACTTACCCTTTACCCACCATATAAACCATATTCAGACTCATAAACACCTTCCTAGATACCAGATAGTGATGATGAGTCTATCCAACCCCTTATGTCTCTGGAACAAGCCTCATGAGACACGAAAGATGATCTTATTTTCCACTTCCTAGCACACTCTAAACCTACCCCATCTATTCTTCCCTTGAGCATGTCATGGACCAACAATTTTAGGAGAGATTTTCATTAAACGAAATGGAGAAAATGGAACCAATAATACAAATAGATGTTACTCCTACCACCCAAGGTATATCAATTGAGATCCATCCTGAGAATATGTTAAATATTAACCCTAATATAGATCCATGTCAACTGGACTAGATTGAAAAGTGTTGCAGAACCATAGTAAAGCATTTGCATGGGACTATACTAATATGAAGGGAATCCACCCTAGTCTTTGTACTCATCACATATATACCAAAGAAAGTGATATACCTATCTGACAACTCAATGTAGAATGAACCCAGCCCTGACGAATATTTTTAAGGACGAGTTGCAGAAATACACATGGATGAATTCATAGTCTATAGGAATACTTTCGAGGAGGAATTGAATAATGTCGAAAAAGTTTTAATACGATGCCAAGACACTAACCTCTCCCTTAGAAATTAAAAATGGTAGATTCTTCTTACTGAGGGAATTGTTCTCGGGAATCATATATTACCCACTGATATCAGAGTAGATCTCACAAAAATTGAATTCATATGGAAGCTCCCAATTCCATCTACATGAAAAGAGGTACGTAGTTTCCTTGGACATGCATGATACTATTGTTGGTTCATTGAAAATTTCACTAAGATTGCCTCACCATTATTGCAACTTCTTTCTAAGTCTATGGATTTTTCTTAGGATACTAATTTTCAAAAGGGATTTGACACCTTGAAGGAGAAATTGTCCATCACACCTATTTTAAGGGGAAAAAATTGGTATTTTCCCTTTCACATCTCCACACATGCATCAGATACAACCATTGGAGTTGTACTAGTTCAAAAAGGAATATCAAAAACCTTATGCCATCTACTACATTAGAAAAAGTATTACCCCCACCAAACAAAAGTATACCATCACAGAAAAAAAAAAAAAAAAAGTAGTTGTCATCCATTCCATCAACAAGTTTCATCACTACATTAGTGGATTCCCCATGTTCATCCATACAAACCATTTTACGATTCAGTACCTTATGAATAGGCCTATGACTAATGGTAGGTGGATATATGGCTATTGTTTTTGCAAGAATTTGACATCATGATCCTTGATAAACTGGGGAGAGAAAATGTAGTTATTGACTTCCTCTCCACGCTTACCAATGAAGGAGATGTGGCACTAGTGGAGGATACTTTTCTCGATGAACATTTTTTTCCTTATCTATTAAAACTCCATCATTTTCAGATATTGCTAACTATTTAGTTGTAGGGGAGCTTCCACAACATTTATCACCAAAATAACACCAAAACATTTTTAGATAGAGAGCTATGTATTCATGGATTGAAGGCCATCTATTCCACACAAGACCTGATTTTATCATCCGATGATGTGTCAGGGAGGATGAAATTTACAATATACTTAAATCCTACCGTGATGGGCCATGTGGGGGAAATTTTGTCAACAAAAGAACTACAAATAAAGTACTCCACTTAGGGTACTACTATACTATCATATTATAGGATGCCAATAATTATGTGAATATGTTACATTTGTCAATAAATGGTCCACCCTATTCAATCGGATGAGATGCCACTTTAGACACAGGTCTTAATCAATACATTTCAAAAATGGGCCCTCGATTTTTTTGGACCCATCAATCCTTAGTCAAAACAAAAATCATGTATTTTAGTTGCACTAATTATGTCACCAAGTGGGTTGAAGCCAAGGCTTCTCCAAGAGAAATGGAACAATCAATAACTAATTTTCTTTACGAGGAATTTGTTTTTTGATTTAGATTTCCTCGAGAGATAGTCATCGATCAAGGACCACAATTTACATATGAACTTATCAAAAATATCATGTACCAATTTAAGATTAACAATTGAATGACTACCCCCTATCATCCACAATAAAATGGACAAGTGGAAGTGAAAAACAAAGTGCTAGAAGCCATCCTGACCAAGACCATTCCCCAACATCATAGAGATTGGGTTGGCCACTTCCCTAAAGCACTATGGGATTATAGAAATACATGGAGAAACACTACAAAATTCACTTCCTATGAACTTGTTTATGGGAAGCATGTGGTCCTCCCCATTGAATTTGAAATCAAGGCTTTGAGATTGCATTACAAGTAGGACCGGAACTCTCAGAAGCTTAGAAAAACTGATTGGATCCAATTAATGAGCTCGATGAGATCCATCAAGTTTCTCTTCAACATACATACATCATTCAACAACAAATAGACAAATGGCATGACATGTATCAAGAAGAATATATTTAAGGAAGGGTATTCGGCCCTTCTGTTTGACTCCATATAAAAGGATTTTTGAGGAATTTTTAGTACTTGTTGTATGGGACCTTATGAGATCAATACATATTATGACAATATATCTATTAAGTTGCATATTATCAATGAAGCAAGGACCCCAATAATGGCCAGTGGACATAGACTGTGGTTGTACTATAAGTTAGCTCTTCAAAGGAGGAGTTTATTCAAAACTTGATTAGAAAAGATGATTTAAAGATTCTAATCCTAGTGCCAGAATTTCCAGGGCTTGGTTCCCCCTCGTAGTCCCATCAGAGAAATAAAAATAAAAAAAGAAAAAAAAATTAAAATTTAAAAATGGAAAAAAATGAACAAAAGAGAAAAAAGAAAAAAGAAAAATCTAGGGGTGAAAACCTGTTTCAGGCATCCCTGGGCCTAGAAACACTACAAAGCTAGGTTACTGGTTGGTGTCTCTAGGGTAAATAAACTCCAATTGTGAAAACATTTCTTAGATGAAATTGGGAAAGATCTTCTTGAAAACTAGTCCTCTAGTGGGTAGAGCTTGTAAGGAAAAGGAGAAGAAGAAACAAAATGAGAAAAAGAAAATTCCTACAAAATAATAACTCACTGACTCCATGACAAGGTTTTGTATGGTTTCAGGTCTTACTACCATATTCACTTATGTAGTCTCTATATCAAGTAACAATCCTCTAGCCCTATGCACATATAGAAGGTCTTCAATAGCTATCCTTCCAATGAAGCCATGTTATTATATGACCTACTCATATATACACCTAAGACACTTAGTTTTCAGATATATTCTTCTTTGTTACATCACCTTCTGTCAATATTGTTTTCCATAACTAGCCCTATTTTTAAGCACTACCATGCATTGAATGTTTTTCTCTTGATTGTAACACTTACCAACACTGGAATACAACCACAAGGTTGATCTTACCACCAAATTATAAAACCAATCCCCATAAATTTACTTCTCATTGGAAAGAAGTTTGGACAAACATTAGGTCAAAGTTCCTTATTTTGATCAATTCCAGTACACTTACCCCTATAGTGCCATAGCAGATGATCATGTTAATAATCTCTTTCTTGATTACGAGATTGTTATCTAAAATCTTTAATATCTAATTCCATTTTTTCTTGAAGATAATATTTCCAAGGTATGGTTACCTTGGCATTTTAGCAAAGGGACAAAGCTTACCACTTCCACATGCTCAACTATCATTCCAAGTTTTGAGATTAAAACATTTAAGGGTTGCAGTATTCTTTCCAACTGAAAAACCAATACTGTACTGTACCGCCAACAAGATTCCCTCTATGATATTAGTTATCATCCAAACAAAAAGGGCACTCTATACTTCTTTAAATTCAAATTTTGTAGGGCAACATTGATCTGTGGAGATTATTTCCCATCACTAGGGATTGGGTGCAAGCTAGGTTTTGAAGGTAAGAATTAACTTATTCCAAAGATAAACAACCTCAACATTATACTTGAAAAAGTCATCCCAACATATGCACTGACCAAAACTAAAAGAAACGGGATCTCTTGTGATATTCTCCAAAACTTACAAGTCATATTTGGCTTGCAGTCTTGTAACAAAGAGTGACCTTGGGGTTGATGGACCATTACCAACTTTTATTAAAATTTTGCATCCTCTTCCATTTCCCTAGCTGCATTCTGGATAGTCCATCAAAATTCGACCATGGAATGAAAATATGATTTCCTCCTAACAATCTTAACAAAAATTCCCTCACTTCCTTGTTTCCAATAAACCATCATTTGAAACTGGAAGTGCAAGTTGTTGGGAACTTATGGTTTGAATTGCATGTTGAAAATGGCTCTATAATTTAGCATAGAACTATAAAATGTTGTACTTCCCTTTCACTCTATTCGTAGCTACAACTTCACTCTATTTTTAGCTACAATATTTCCATTCCACTCTATTCAAAGCATTAATTTTCATTTTTCCTCATTACATTTTGTGGCCTAGAAACTACACTAGTTGTGAGTCTTGAAGTACCTTTCACCATTCCATAGCAGAAATACAAAGGTATGGTTGCAATTAAATACAATTGTTTTTATGACCCACATGAAATTTTGCATGGGGTCATTCAAACACTTCAACATAGGGGAGGATTCTCCATACATATCAACATGGAGAAATTATGTCATGAAATGATCATGATTGCTTTGGAGGCATAAAAAGAAATTGGATATGTTTCATGTGGATTGCCAAGGGAGAAATATATTTTTAACTTTAAAATATATTGACCCTTTTGGATATTTTTTATTTGAGACTGTATGTACTATTTTGTGAATATTATAACCACTAGGATTGTTGGAATATCAATAATTGATGGTTTATCACACATCTACTAGGTTTAGTAGGTCGATAGGTCCACCTACATCTGGACACAGTTGGTTGGGAGATCGACCAACACACCACACCAATCGGTCGGGTAGTCAACATGGCTATTAGTCAGATAGTAGACCAGTAATCGAAGATATTTGGGCAATGGATCAACCAACCCTATAATCAACTATTATTTTGATGGATAGTCGTTAATCGAGTCCTGTCGAGCTGACTTGATAGAGTGGATTTTTTGGAGCCAAGTATAACCACCGATGATTATATGTGGGCAAGATATTATGGATTTTGTGGTAGTCANAAAAAAAAAAAAAGTAGTTGTCATCCATTCCATCAACAAATTTCATCACTACATTAGTGGCTTCCCCATGTTCATCCATACAAACCATTTTACGATTCAGTACCTTATGAATAGGCCTATCTCTAATGGTAGGGTGGATAGATGGCTATTGTTTTTGCAAGATTTTGACATCATGATCCTTGATAAACTGGGAAGAGAAAATGTAGTTATTGACTTCCTCTCCACGCTTACCAGTGAAGGAGATGTGGCACTAGTGGAAGATACTTTTCTCGATGAACATTTTTTTTCCTTATCTATTAAAACTCCATCATTTTCAAATATTGCTAACTATTTATTTGTAGGGGAGCTTCCACAACATTTATCACCAAAATAATGCCAAAACATTTTTAGATAGAGAGCTATGTATTCATGGATTGAAGGCCATATATTCCACACAAGACTTGATTTTATCATCTGATGATGTGTCAGGGAGGATGAAATTTACAATATACTTAAATACTACCGTGATGGGCCATGTGGGGGAAATTTCGTCAACAATAGAACTACAAATAAAGTACTCCACTTAGGGTACAACTGTACTATCATCTTATAGGATGCCAATAATTATGTGAATATGTTACATTTGTCAATAAATGGTCCACCTTATTCAATCGGATGAGATGCCACTTTAGACGCAGGTCTTAATCAATACATTTCAAAAATGGGCCCTCAATTTTGTTGGACCCATCAATCCTTAGTCAAAACAAAAATCATGCATTTTAGTTTCACTAATTATGTCACCAAGTGGGTTGAAGCCAAGGCTTCTCCAAGAGAAATGGAACAATCAATAATTGATTTTCTTTACGAGGAATTTGTTTTTTGATTTGGATTTCCTCGAGAGATAGTCATCGATCAAGGACCACAATTTACATATGAACTTATCAAAAATATCACGTACCAATTTAAGATTAACAATTGAATTACTACCCCCTATCATCCACAAGAAAATGGACAAGTGGAAGTGAAAAACAAAGTGCTAGAAGCCATCCTGACCAGGACCATTCCCCAACATCATAGAGATTGGGTTGACCGCTTCCCTATAGAACTATGGGCTTATAGAAATACATGGAGAAACACTACAACATTCACTTCCTATCAACTTATTTATGGGAATCATGTGGTCCTCCCCATTGAATTTGAAATAAAGGCTTTGAGACTGCATTACAAGTAGGACTGGAACTCTCAGAAGCTTAGAAAAACTGATTGGATTCAATTAATGAGCTTGACGAGATCCATCAAGTTTCTCTTCAACATACATACCTCATTCAATAACAAATAGACAAATGGCATGGCATGTATCAAGAAGAATATATTTAAGGAAGGGTATTGGGCCCTTCTGTTTGACTCCATATAAAAGGATTTTTGAGGAATTTTTAGTACTTGTTGGATGGGACCTTATGAGATCAATACATTTTATGATAATATCTCTATTAAGTTGCATATTATCAATGAAGCAAGGACCCCAATAATGGCCAACGGACATAGATTGTGGTTGTACCATAAGTTATCTCTTCAAAGGAGGAGTTTATTCAAAACTTGATTAGAAAAGATGATTTGAAGATTCTAATCCTGGTGCCAGAATTTCCAGGGCTTCGTTCCCCCTCGTAGTCCCATCAGAGAAATAAAAATTAAAAAATGGAAAAAAAAATGAACAAAAGAGAAAAAAGAAAAAAGAAAAATCTAGGGGTGAAAACCTGTTTCAGGCATCCCTGGGCCTAGCAACACTACAAATCTAGGTTACTGGTTGGTGTCTCTAGGGTAAATAAAATCCAATTGTGAAAACATTTCTTAGATGCAATTGGGAAAGATCTTCTTGAAAACTAGCCCTCTGGTGGGTAGAGCTTGTAAGGAAAAGCAGAAGAAGAAACATAATGAGAAAAAGAAAATTCCTACAAAATATTAAGTCACTGAGTCCATGACAAGGTTTTGTATGGTTTCAGGTCTTACTACCAGATTCACTTATGTAGTCTCTATATCAAGTAACAACCCTCTAGCCTATGCACAGATAGAAGGTCTTCAATAGCTATCCTTCCAATGAAGCCATGTTATTATATGACCTACTCATCTATACACCTAAGACACTTAGTTTTCAAATATATTCTTCTTTGTTACATCACCTTCTGTCGATATTGTTTTCCATAACTAGCCCTATTTTTAAGCACTACCATGCATTGGATTTTTTTCTTTTGATTGTAACACTTACCAACACTGGAATACAACCACAAGGTTTATCTTACCACCAAATTATAAAACCAATCCCCATAAATTCACTTTTCATTGGAAAGAAGTTTGGACAAAGATTAAGTCAAAGTTCCTTATTTTGATCAATTCCAGTACACTTACCCCTATAGTGCCATAGCAGATGATCATGTTAATCATCTCTTTCTTGATTGCGAGATTGTTATCTAAAATATTTAATATCTAATTCCATTTTTTCTTGAATATGATATTTCCAAGGTATGGTTACCTTGGCATTTTAGCAAAGGGACAAAGCTTACCACTTCCACATGCTCAACTATCATTCCAAGTTTTGAGATTAAAACATTTAAGGGTTGCAGTATTCTTTCCAACTGAAAAACCAATACTGTACTGTACCGCCAACAAGATTCCCTCTATGATATTAGTTATCATCCAAACAAAAAGGGCACTCTATACTTCTTTAAATTCAAATTTTGTAGGGCAACATTGATCTGTGGAGATTATTTCCCATCACTAGGGATTGGGTGCAAGCTAGGTTTTGAAGGTAAGAATTAACTTATTCCAAAGATAAACAACCTCAACATTATACTTGAAAAAGTCATCCCAACATATGCACTGACCAAAACTAAAAGAAACGGGATCTCTTGTGATATTCTCCAAAACTTACAAGTCATATTTGGCTTGCAGTCTTGTAACAAAGAGTGACCTTGGGGTTGATGGACCATTACCAACTTTTATTAAAATTTTGCATCCTCTTCCATTTCCCTAGCTGCATTCTGGATAGTCCATCAAAATTCGACCATGGAATGAAAATATGATTTCCTCCTAACAATCTTAACAAAAATTCCCTCACTTCCTTGTTTCCAATAAACCATCATTTGAAACTGGAAGTGCAAGTTGTTGGGAACTTATGGTTTGAATTGCATGTTGAAAATGGCTCTATAATTTAGCATAGAACTATAAAATGTTGTACTTCCCTTTCACTCTATTCGTAGCTACAACTTCACTCTATTTTTAGCTACAATATTTCCATTCCACTCTATTCAAAGCATTAATTTTCATTTTTCCTCATTACATTTTGTGGCCTAGAAACTACACTAGTTGTGAGTCTTGAAGTACCTTTCACCATTCCATAGCAGAAATACAAAGGTATGGTTGCAATTAAATACAATTGTTTTTATGACCCACATGAAATTTTGCATGGGGTCATTCAAACACTTCAACATAGGGGAGGATTCTCCATACATATCAACATGGAGAAATTATGTCATGAAATGATCATGATTGCTTTGGAGGCATAAAAAGAAATTGGATATGTTTCATGTGGATTGCCAAGGGAGAAATATATTTTTAACTTTAAAATATATTGACCCTTTTGGATATTTTTTATTTGAGACTGTATGTACTATTTTGTGAATATTATAACCACTAGGATTGTTGGAATATCAATAATTGATGGTTTATCACACATCTACTAGGTTTAGTAGGTCGATAGGTCCACCTACATCTGGACACAGTTGGTTGGGAGATCGACCAACACACCACACCAATCGGTCGGGTAGTCAACATGGCTATTAGTCAGATAGTAGACCAGTAATCGAAGATATTTGGGCAATGGATCAACCAACCCTATAATCAACTATTATTTTGATGGATAGTCGTTAATCGAGTCCTGTCGAGCTGACTTGATAGAGTGGATTTTTTGGAGCCAAGTATAACCACCGATGATTATATGTGGGCAAGATATTATGGATTTTGTGGTAGTCAATTATATCTAGAAACTATAAATTAATACATCTTAGATCATTATAAATAAAAGAGTTCGAAGTGTGAATGGAGATTGCACAATAGATCATGCAGATCAAGATGCACAATATGCACTTTGATGTTCTGATCATAGTACTATGTGCTTAAGTGATCTAATGGTGTCTTTAGGCGCCACTTTTTTTCTTCGAAATTTATTGTCCCTCTTTGATTATCTATAGTATTTTGTTATTGTTTCATATCGTGTTCCATTTTCTTTACTCAACATGGTATCAAAGTTGATGGTTTGAAAACCTCAAACTGTCATCTACAAACCTTGTTGAGTCAAATTTGTTGCGTGGATGACCTTGGGTGGGTGGTTTTTTGATTGGAACTTATTGAAACAAAACCAATCTATATAATATATTGAATATGGCTTCGAAGATTGATCATGTTATTCTAAATGGATCAAATTATGTAGTATGGGTGCAAGATATGGAATCTTTGTTGAAAATTAAGGGATTGTGGTAGTATACCAAGGTTGTGATTTGAGATCCAACATATGATTTGGAAAAAAATTATATTGATGGAAAGAATGACGAGGTTGTAGGGGTCATCACAACCTACATCTCATGGGAGAAGCAGAAGACCTTTGTCAACTAAGTCAACGAAAGCTACATCCTGCAGTTGGAGAAAGAGTTGATATCTCTTGATCCTCATTCCTTAGAGAGAATAGAGGACTATTTAGCACATGTTAAGGAACTCAAGTTGAATTTGAGTG
>JZKD02S2373001.1:9104-30170 GCA_000966675.3 Picea glauca
TTTCTACCTTATAGCCTTTACTCCTAGCTACAAATTGTGCGATAACAGGACATACTCCAGCTTTGGAGGAAATGAGTGAGAAAACTTAGAACATTATAAGTCACCGAAGCGAGGTATAATGGACCGAGTGAAAAAAAAACATTTTAGAGTATGCACTAATAACCAAGTCTTAGGGAGTTGAGTCCTTTACATACAAGAGACCTCATGCTAGATCATTTTATACAATTCCCCCCCAGGGGGGTATGGAACATGCATAAAACAAGAAGAAGAAGAAGAAGAAGAAGAAATGAAGGGGAAATGGTGCACGACAAGACTTCTGAACTCTAAATTTTGAACAAGTGTCTTGTTCAACATTGTGGATCATGGTAAGTCCTTCTTGGTGCAACTATGGAGGTAACATGTTGTGCACTTGATGAATAGAAACACCAAGACATTATCACCAAATTTTTGTGTAGGTGTTAAATCTAGCAAAGAACATGATGATGTAGCTGATAGTTGCCAAAATGCCCAAAATATGACTTTCATGTTCCAAAAAATGTTTTTGAAATGGATATAGCTTGGCAGTGCTAAAACAAGTCTCTTCTTTCTGTGGAAATTAGAAAATGTTTCTTGCTCTTTTAAGACACTATTTTGGGAGTTATTTTAAAGTATTTTGAAGAATTATTGTGTCTGCTTTCTTGATGTAGACAAACCCCAATAGATCCTAACTTGAAATTAAACCAAAAAGGAGAGAAAGCTTATGAGAAACGATTTTTTTTTTGTTTACGATGTTTTATAAAATTTATGTTTGATTATGTTTTAATTATCTAATTTCTCTTCAACATCGATGCAACTTTGTGTGCACATCTCTCCTTGAGCAACATTGAAAGGCTTTATAATATTTGTTTCCTATTATGTTTAATGTATGTTCTTCTTAGGAAGTATTAGATGTTTACATAAATGAAAGAGACTATGGTAGAGATAAATCACACTATAATTAGCATCGTTAAGGACCAGTTCAGAAGTATTCTGACCATTTCTAGCAATCCCACTTAATTGGTTTACGTTTTCTCAAATTGATGTAGATTGGTTTCCTCAGTTTTAGTGCTTATTAGGCTAGTCAAATAATATAGTTTTGTTGGATTAGTGTTTCTTTATTAACTCATCTTCAACAAATTGGATTTATTTTACAAAGGTGTTTCCTATAATGGGCCACTTAACTTTTTCTTGTGAACTTGGTTCAAGCAGACCATTAACTTTACTGAAGAATGTGCATGTTGCAAATTGGTTTACCCTATATCACGTTAAAAACTTTTAGCAATTCTATTCTCCACTTTTCTAAATATTTAAAAATATAAGCTCATTGACATGGCTTCAAATTTGTAGGTTATTGTTAACACACTAAATTTTGTTCCAAGGAAATCTCCATCTTTTTCCCAACAAGTGGTAGTAAACATAGATGCTCCATCTCTGTCTATTTCCGAACAAGTGGTTGTAAATGAGAATACTCCATCTCCTATTGTTTCACAATCAACATTTAGAAATGGAGTTACTCCTTTTCAATATCAAGGATCCCCAATCAAGTCTTCTAGTTCAGGTAGGTTGTGTAAAATTGATATGGTTTGGTGTTCTACTTTGTAGTTAACTCTATATTGCATGGTTGTCCAAGTGAAAAAACATACACATTAATAAAGTCTTTCTACACAATTGATATTGCATGATTGCTTTTACTTTTAAGGTGTCAATTGTGAACTTCCCCCTCACTCCCCAGGCCTTTACAAAAAAATAAAAATATTACACAACTAGGTACAATGACAGGCTGTGCTTTCCATTAACTTAAAGATTGTGACAAAGGTTTGGAACGTTTGCTATCAATGCAAGTTCACCTTGATTAATATTTCAGTGCACATATTATGCATGCCTAAGCTAATGGAACAGACCCTAGGAATCTTGAAAACCATTTTTGATCAGTCCAAAATATGTTTTCAATTTTTGAAATGCCTTTAGATTTTAGACATATGAAATTACCTTTGAAATGTTTTCAGATGAACAAAGAACACCTAAATGGTTTTTGACGCTTTTTTCACATTTTTCTTTTTAATTAAAAAAGAAAAAGGCATGTATTAATCCTGAATAACCCCACTAACCCTAAATGGCATTTTTAAAGCATTACAAACTCAAAAACGAAGCAAAAAATATACTTCATAGCAATGTGACAGTTTAGTAGTGAAGAGAGTATCCACCAGGATTTTCACATAGTAAACATAGCAGTTTTTTCACATAAAAATGATGGAGCTATGGCACAATGCTTTCAAAGTGTTAAGAGGATCCAGTGCATTGGTTTCATCTCCAATTTCAGAAGGAATAAATGTGGACCCAAAAACATTTTTAATGAAATATGTGCCCATGATTATCAAAAGAACCAAGTGTACGGGGGAAACCACTTATATAGGTGGAATTTTTGCAACAAGGAGCTTCAAGGAAATCATATGAGACTCAGTCTATTTGCTACTTGAGAAGGGTTTGGAGTAAGTTTTTGAGGGCATTCCTAAAGACGAGCATCGAGAAATTATGTGACTGCACCATGAATTCTTGTCTATTCAACACCAATACAATGTTGAAGATGAGTCCAATAGGGGTGAGAAGAAACCCAGATTGGAACAACTATATCAAGAAGCAATGGTAAGAAAAAAGGTTCTAAAAGACCCAACCCTGAGACGGATATGTATAACATCCTTATGTGTGAACAAGTAGAAGATGCAATTGTTGTTTTTTAATGCAAATGGAATTCCTCTTAATGTTGCATGGTTACCCTCAAATGGGAAAATGGTGGAAGGAGTCACTGAAGCTCCACAAGGATTCAACCGATCTCAACATAATAAACTAGAAGCCATCTTGATTTATAGGGGCTCTGATTAGATGTAACAAAAAAATGCATGCGCATAAAATACTATTAAATCATACTGGATGGTTGGGTAGATGGGAGTCATTGTCTGTAGTTAAACGTAGTCCTGAACTACCATGAAGGTCTTAAGTTCCTAGCTTCTTGAAGGTAATAGATAGCTTTGGAGAGTATAAATGCACAAGTTTACAATTTGAGATCATTAGAGTTGCTATTTAGGAGGTTGGAGCCCAAAATGTAGTTTAGGTGGTTAATGATGGATTACTTGTTTGTCTTTTCGCATGATTGATTGTGTACACCTATTTTTTACTTTTGTTTTTGACCTCGTGTTGCTTTCAATTATAAACTGAAAGGTATGGGAATTATTGATTGGGTTGCTGAAATAATTGTGTAGGCCAGGGTTATGCAAATATATATTTGCAATCTCTATACATTTGTTGCCACATATAGGTTGGAGTTGCTAAAACTAGCAGATAAATTCATTTTTTTCAAATTTTTAAACATATAAACCAACAACAATATCGAATAAACACATTGCACATAAATATGGAAAAAACACCAATATATATGTGTAGTGGATGCCAAATAAAAAATGATACATCAAAGTCGATACTGAATATTGAAGCCTAATAGATGTCCAATCAAGGACTCAAAAGTGGACAGCCAATACAAAATGACATCAAGTATATAAATATATCTCATCATCATTAGTCAAAACCATGGTGTGCCACTTGTCATTTGTATAGTATGGTTGAGAGGAGAGGAGTCCAGGTAGGTGTATAGTCAACAATCGATTAATTGGAAAATTTTGTCCTCTTAGCTAGGTTCATAAGCCCTTTGTGGTTCTCAAGGCTTACATTGGAAGTATCTGAGCCATGCCATGAATACAAACACAAAGTGGTTGCAATATAAACCCTATATCCATGAGGATGAATGTTTGCGTTTATGCTATTGTTTTGGTGTCTTTCTATTGAATAGTAGCATTGCAAAAGGTGAAGGTGGTGACCAGTTTAAAGTGTTCAAGACAATAATTGAAGTTTTGTCCCTAAGGTTTTCTTTGACATAGATGGTGTTCTAGAATATATCCATGTTTCAATATTTATTAATTCAATAACTCCAACCCTACCCTCCAATCAAAATTTAAATCCTCATTGCACCAAATGCTGCACATACATAGATAAGAAATGTCACTTTTCATTAGTCATCTTGCTTCAAAATAAAACTGTTATTTTATAAGCCCTTGTTGTTAGCCTGCCTTGACTATATGATTTCTCACTCCCATTTCCTTCTTAATGGATGTTGAGAAACTGCATACCTATTTTGTTCAAGACTTTATAAGTTTCTAGTGATAAACAAGAAAGTTCATAAATGTTATTTTACTTGGTCATTCAACAGACTCCACCTTATAGACAGTCATAGTGTCATGTTGCTGCACCAACTGTTTGGAATAAAGGGAAGTAGATTAATATACAAGTTTGAGAATAAATTGTTGACATTTGAAGGACTTCATGACTTGAAATACACATATTGACCAATATCAGGAATACTAGTTCTTGAACAAAATTAAATGATATCTGTTAACAAAGTAAAGGTATGCAAAAAATAGGTAAACCCCTCAATAGTGTGGCCTTTTCTTCACAACTCTAACATGCAGGGTGGTTGCAATAAAGTAATTACTTCCTTGTTTGTACATATTTATTTTTTGTATAATATATGTAATATTTTCTAAAAAAATACACAAGTGACTAGTAGTTGTAGAAAAATTGACTTACACAGATCAAAAGAAAGGATCAAGGGACTCGCCAACATTACGTAGGTTTTTCGCAGCTCCTTACACATTTATTTTATTATAAGCTCCTCGATAGTCATATATAGCATTACAACCATTATTGGGTGCAATGTAGGATGGCTAGTATCTCCCCAAACTCTTCCCATTGACCCAAACACAACCCTTTCCCATACTCCCCAAATCTAGTGCTAGAGGATTGTCACCTTCCGAGGCATMAAAAAYTGTCTACAGATTGACAAAGAAACAAATCCATGACTTAGAAARGATACTGGATGATTAAATCAATAAAAATAAGCAGGTTAAGTGTTGGGATGCAATCAAATACATTGTTAAAATTATTTCTGCAATGACCTTGATCCCTGCTCCCATATTTTTTTTTTATGGCAATTAGAACAATGGTTTGGCCCTCCTATGATTGGTTGTTGATGATGGTAAATKCCTTCCCTCTCATTCCCCAACAACTGCAAAGASAAATGAGTAAAAAAAACAAAATCAACACATTAAGAGGYTCAAAATTGGGYTGTTGACRTTTTTCYGATTTTKTCTTGATTTTTTTCCAATTTTTTCAAGCTGATTTTTCGTTTRAGGTTTGATATTACTAAAAATCACRATGTTGCTGATTTTTTGGGAGTTTTTCATCTATGATAAATGCTACATTTATTTGTAATGATTGTGATTGATCGAGTGGATCSAAAACAAAGGATGGCAAGAAAAATMTAAGATTAGGGGCATGACAAGAAATGGTGGGAGGACCTAGAATATGTGATGGCCTTCGTATAACCTATATAATGGCCATTGGATATATAAACATTGAATCCCCTACTTTAGAGGATTTTTATGAAAAATGGGTAGTGTTATCTCTCATATCCTCCCTAGAGGAAAAGTCCGACATCTCCAAGGGGAAAACCTAAGGATACTACAGGTAAGCTGCCATTGTCACTTCGACATCCTTGCCCCACACTTATAGGTTTGGATGAATGGTTTCCTACCTAAGGGTGGAATCCCTAAACTAGATCCTAAGCCTATTGTTTAAATACAGGTGAGAAAAAAGTCTAGGATTTATTTTATGCAAGCGAAAAATGATCACAAGCGTATTTCTCCAAATGATAAATTTTGTTCAAGTGTTTATCATGCATTAAGTTTTCTTCAGTGATCAATTATACTCGAATACTTGTGAAACAGTAAATATTCTAGATAAGACCCAAGAAAAATAAAAAGGTTTTAGTCAAGTGTGTGCCATATGCTACAACCCTCATAGATACCTGTAGGTTCGGACATCCACGGTATGAGAGAGTAATCTTCCCGAATGTTGTTTTTGGTGCACTGTAACAGTGCAATGGACGAATGGTTGGTTTCAAGATACCTAGGGGGAATTTCGATATACTCAAAGCTACGTGGAAGTGAAACTCCAAGTTCAGGTGTTGTGTAATGCAATATTATTCGAGTGGGTACCAAAAGGGGTTACCCATACTTCCAACAGGGAAAGATACAATCTCTAGGCAACCCTTCGAACTCACATGTATTCTTGCGTGTATTGATCCCAACCGTAGTTTTAAATTCTCAACGATAACTCCCTGTCATTATTTATAGACACTTGGTGCACGTCTCTAGCCTAGATTACTAAGGGTCTTGCCAAGAATTGTGATAACATTATCATTGCTTGCATTAAAACATAAAGTTCTTGAATCATAAAAATTGACATTTACATCAATGTACTTCCATTATCCACCCATCACAAAATTTCACTTCCATTATCCACACATTACAAAATTTTAGTGGAAATCCAATGCAAAGTTATATTTCAACTTTCCACTTGCCATTATTAATTGTGTTGCACAAGAATTTGTAAAAGTTCTCAATGTAAAGTTTGGTTCATCATGCATACTTCATTAGTTAACAAAGTACAAAGTGAGTTAACAAAGTACAAAGTGAAATTTTAAAGTGTAATCGATCAAACACACTATACCCAAATTATATTTCAAAGAAAGAGGGTGCAATTATTAACCACACATAGTTTATCATTAATCATCAAATGACCTGAAAACAATATTATAGCAAGAGAAATATTCCACATTTTGTTATCTCCAATTACCAAGGCATCTAAATTTTTAAATCAATTATTCACCAATGACAATAATAATAAATTTCTTAGGTTTAATATACCATATCATTAAAGTGAATTATTGTAATGAATTGTTCCRRCAATGTGCCAAATATTCACGTATAAATTCAAACCATTGAAAGTTATTGAACTTGCAAGTCAAAGCATGAGATATTACCRAGCTTTTTTATAAAGAAAGAAATAAAATGATTTTAACATCCACGAGGCTAACAATAGCCTATGGGACAGASCGCCTCACACACTRGTTTTTGYAGTTCATCCCTTTTCCTRTTCAACTTGATGATGAKCTCCCCCAATTTCTCCATTGTCCCCTCACTGAATARGTTATTCCAAGAGCTAGTTGTTAAGATACTTATATAGYTGTCCCTATTGTCTTTGAAGGCTTCGCGCTCTAAAATGAMATGTTTTTWTGTTTCCACTTTTCTRGAGGTGCAGAACACAAACACCCTTTCTTCCCAAGCTTCTKTTGGTCTTTTCCARCACCTAGTTTCACAACGRAGTTGATGGGAATTGRTTCTTAATTGGGCAACAAGAATTTTCGCTCTCCAAGATATATTGGCCCCTATGTAYGCTTTTTGATGATGATTGTATGTGGGGTTAAACTCTTCAATATAATACTCTTTCTTTCTCCTGAKCCCTTTATCCCAAGTTYGCTTGTGGAACCTATCAATAACAAAATSMTTTATCTCTTTACTGTTCRTAGGGCACCTGTTCAAGTGGATACCCCATTTATTAAGCCATTYAATATTTTTTCGCATCCACGTCTTCTTTCTTTTGCACAATATGTCATTGAAKATGACCTTAGGCCATCGACTGTCTTCCATTTGCTCAATTTTTTYTAGATATCTTATGAGACGCACCATAGCAATTKCTTCAATAGGAGCAACCCCCATTTCACTTAGCATGRTATCATAAGGGACTGAACTTTTAATTTTAAACTTGTTTGTGATCAAGCGTTTTTKAATCTTCTCAATTTGCTTCCACTGTAAGTCAGATGTGTTGCTGACCCACACTTCACAACCATGTAGAACCACCRRGATCACTAAAAGCCCAAAGAGAGYTTGCATAGTCTTCCAATCCCATAGCTCTGCTTCTCTGCACCTATTTTGAAAAGCATAGAACGYTTTCYAACCTMCCAAAGTTCTTTTCTTTCTGCAACCTTCCCAACTTAGATTTTTGTTGAAGTCAATTCYGAGGTATTTGTAATCTGCCACTTCTTCAAGAGTGTTGCCTTCAAAGTAGAACTTRTGTTKCTTATGTTTTCTTTTGCTAGAAAAAATCACCACTTTCGTCTTKCTAGTATTGACTTGCATCCCTAATGTAYTACAAAAGTGCTCAAGGGAAATTAAGTGTTCTTGCAACCCAAGAGCGGATTTARTAATCAGAATAAGGTCATTTCCATACMAAAGAAGYCTTATCACAAAATCACCCAAAAGAGCACCATCAYCCTCYTGTGAGTTTAACCACTCTTCAAGTTTGTYTATATATAAACCAAAAWGGGTAGGGGACAATGGGAACCCTTGCTTGACCCCGATATCWCTCCTAAAACATTCGGAGATATCAGYTGACGTTCTGATTTAGACTTTAACCTCCTCATATAGCCTATGGACGACTGCTCTAAGATGTATAGGAACCCCAAGTTYCTCCATTMTATGCCAAAKCTTATCTSTAGGGACYGTGTCAAAAKATTTTTTGAAATCGACAAAGSAACAAAAGGCTTCCTCTTTTTTCTCCCACACTTTTTCAATGATGTGCCTTAGAGTTATAYYRTGATCAATCGTTGAGTGTTTGGGTCTGAAACCTRCTTKCCCTTTAGCATGCTTATCCCCTTCTTCCGCCCACTTGYTGATTCTATTTTYGAGCATACTTCCAAATAACTTTGCAAACAAGGGGTTTATCATTATGGTCCTATAGTTGGAGGGATTGTTGACATCCCCACTCTTGAAAAGTGGTATTGCTAGGMTCATTGTCCAATCTGTAGGGAATCCCTAYTGAATGATGTTGTTGAAAATTTTCATAATGTGAGGAGCARGAGTTTTTGAACCCCACTTTAGATATTCTGCTTGGAGTTCAACTAAATCTTTTTATTTTCCAACAYCCAAMTTTTTGATACCCACCTCAATTTCTTGCATGATGAAGAGCTTAGTAGTAGTGTTGACCAAGGGAGGGGGGTCCACCTTAGGATCTTGCTCATAAAGMTKCTTTGCATACTCGAACCATTGATAGGCTGTGATATTATTTTCAGTTTGTTTCTTTCTCGTTTGAAGTTCCTTCCAAAATAACTTGGGGTTATTTTTCCCCAAGAAGATTAGTTCCTCCCTCCTTGAGATCATGAAATCAACTTTTTTCTTTCTTACAATTTTCTTGTAAGMTTTTATGTTTATTTCTTTCTGGCTCGACTCTTTCAAAKTTTTCCTTGTTGTTTTGCATTCCTCATCAAACCAAACATTAACCGGAAAGCAGTTTGTTTCAGATTTCCTATTTTTTGCTCTTTTGCATTCTGTAAGTGTGCTTTGGATTAAATTTGTTAGCTCATGGCTATGAAGKCYCTRGGATGAAATTTTCTCCTTGTTAAACAACCTCTTTAGYGCTAYCTTGAAGGTGTTACCATTTTTTTRAGTCAACATAATTCTACCCTTTGAAGRAGGTTGTTGAATGTGCTGATTTTTATTMCCATGKTGTTGTTGTTCAGCCCAAGTKAGACTTAAATAKATCAGTTTATGATTAGATTTCAACTCCCATAGTTKTTCACCAATCAAAACTTCCTCCATTTTCTCACACAAGCCATGTGAGMAAAWTTCATAGTCTACTACACTTGYTCCATTGTAGGTATTGCAGGTGAAATTGYCATAATTCGCCCATCTAGCCAACCCATTACAAATGATTAAGTCAAATGCCCCAMATAMAGTAAGCAGTTSTTYCCCAAAAAAGTTGCATCTTTTGTTGTYCTCTGAAACTCTTGTCCACTGATGATTTSTTTCTTATGTAAGMCAAATGGGGTTGCAGTCTTCCTTACAACGAAGAATACTATCTTGTTCACATGTTGTCCTAGCATTGAAATCACCCACTATAAGGACTTCACTTAGTTGGGAGTACATTSCAATATCRTTTTTTAAGGCTGCAAAGGGGTCTTTGTGGTCAAGCCCCCTATTTTTGTAAGTTTTTGACACTTGTGGGGCAAAATAACATGCTGCAATCCTRAYGATGTTACCATTTTCTRATATTTTAAACCAAATGAATTGTTTGTTTGAGTCTTCTCTTTCTAACTAAATGAKACGACCTTTTTTTTTCTTCACTAAGACCATGATACCCCYGTGTCCTTTACCATTTTTAGCTRCTTTGTTCCACACTGCCATCTTCACATACTCTTCAAACATAGGTGTCTTGCACCCTTCATGCTCATGTGTTTCCAATAGACAAATTATGTCTYTATCTTCCGCGATAGGTCCTAACCTAGGTCCCCACCTCCAAGGATAGCCTCTGCAATTCCAACAAACTAATCTTAAGGAGACCTRGGAATAATTTGATTGCTATTTGTTTTGGTCTACAAGACTCAAAGTTGAGTCTTCACCCCTATTTGCCCATACTGGCCTTGTTGCATATTTTCCTGCTRATGAAATTGTTGTCTCTTCTTGGCTACCAACTTGYTGTYCTGTTTTAGAATGAGGAYCGAAAAAGGMAAAAACAACTTTTCCTTTATATAGCCATGCCCTTTTKCCCTYGTCCCTTGATKCMCTAACCTTTRACAACTCTTCCCTTCTTTCCTCTTGCTATCTAATAGTTAAATCCTCGTCTAKAAAAAARCGAGAGCCTCTCAAGAGTTKCTTCTTGCCTAGGAGAATTTGCTTRTCACGTATGYTGGACATGATGACTTKTATGGGCCTAKCTCTCTCGCCACTAGGCTTACCCACCCTCCATGCTTGGCAAATTTGACCTTGCCAAAGAAACTTGTCMTTCAAAAATTCACTTGCAAGATCGAGAGTACACTCATTTTTTCCATACTCTCTCACACCTTTGRTAATTATGTTTGWTGCTTTGCCTTRTCTTTCCTTGTTTTCTCTACCTTGCATGTCGTCCCCCTGGCTRTGTGTTTCTTTTTCCATATGAGCAKAATTGCTAATGACTTGTACCCAAGTTTTGGAATTTTTTGTAAAATCTATYTTCTCTTCATCCCTTGCTTTCACTCCATGGGTGTATGCTTGTTCACCTRTTTTCCCTCCYGCTTTGGGTGTTTTAGATTTCATCCCCTCTYTAATTTCCACAGCAKAATCTTCTTTGATTTGCCCGACATCCTTCAAGCCTTGCCATTCAGCCTTTGCTTCCAAAARGACTTCTTGCAACAATGTCACTTGATCTGTTAAAAATTTATTGTTTTCTACTAAGTCCTGATTTTCTACTGTCAATACTTGGATTTGAAGGTCTCTCTCATACCCTTTGGCTTCCAAAACCTCCAATCTCCTCTTGGCATTTAGTAACTCTTTCRCATACAAGTCARRTGACCATGTGAGAGGTGTGGATGTGGGACTGTACAATGCATAATTACTGTTGTCTTTAGTCCTGTTGTTGTTGATTTAAAACACTATGTTTTAAATCTATCCCATGACTTAATGCAGAGAAATATTATTGCATGCAGGTCGTAACTCTTATTTGGGCGAGGACGTAAGATTGAAGGCAAACACAGGTCACGATTTACTTGATGAATTGGACATAGGGTAGGTCGCGGGGAACACAACGGGTCGTGATTTTTTTCTTGGGAAAACACAACAAACCGAGGGCAGAGACAGGCGCGATTTCAGATCAAGGAAATGGATCGGGGTTTCATAAAAAAAATAGCGTGAGGATTCTAGCACACAGAAAAAACGAATTACCGCCCGAAAGAAATCTCGATTTTAGGTTGAACTAGGTTTTCAGATCGAGGGTTTTTTATACTCGATGGTACTTTGGCGAGGGTATTCGATCATGGTTTAAACAGTCGTTGGGGACAAGAGAAATAAATTCGAGCAGAGATCGAAAGTTACAACAACGGTACGGTAGTGGACTGTATGGTGGCTTTAACATAAAACTTAGAGGAATGGAGCGTGTGCTATAAACCAAATGAATTTTTTGGTTCTGATGAAATGGTTAAATAACTAGGGCATGTCTGGGTTCAACACAATGTATCTCGTTCAAAGTTTGAGTTGATCGATCCTCATGGATTCTGGATCTGTGTGAAAGGGAGGCTATGAAATATTAGGTTTAACTCAAAAAGCGTAAATTGATTTCTAGATGAAGATAACTTATGAGGTCGACCTGCAAAGCAATAAACCAGATCTAGATCCCTGCAAAATAGTCTGGAAAACAGATCAGCATAAGAAAAATTTGAATGAAAGATGAATCATCAAAGCTAAAAGAAGAATATTAAAATTTGACGGAAACATTTAAAGAGTTTCCTTTTACTGGAAAAATTTTTATAAGGAAAAAGGGCTTGCCACTGGACTATGGGGTTACTCAAATCCAAGGTAATTATAAATTTTTTTTGTTGGAAAAAGGGCTTGCCATTGGGCTATGGGGTTACTCAAATCCAAGGTAATTTATATTTTTTTTTGCTTGTGTATTCCCTCGCCAGGGGTTGGGGTAAAAGCACAAGACTTGGGGAAACTAGAGTCTAGGCTAGAGGGGGTTGAATCAATAATTGCAAACCACTTACAACATGTTAGCATTCAGTGATAAAATTTAAACATAATGGAAAAAAATCATTAGATATTTTCTAAATATATTTCTAAGACAAAACAAAACAAAAAAAATAAGGGATTGGAGTTACCTTCTACCTCCTTAGCTTGTTCCTCTAACATGCAGTATTCTCCAGTTCAACATTAGATATCTAAGCTACCCTCCCATGAAACAACAAATTTATCCAAGAAAATGATAGACAATAACTTGCAGCAAAATATCCTTTTCGTATTCTCCAATAAATTTCAGTCAACTTACAAATGAGAGGTCCCCCCTTTTTATAAATGAGGAGTAGGCTTGAAACCACTTACAAAACCATGGTAAGAAAATAATGCCATGGGTAGAACAATAAAATCCATGAACCAAATGTTATTTTAGATGTGCTCTTACAAATAAAAATATGATTTTTCCACTTTTCATGGTGCACACCCTTTAGAAAGGGGTGAAAGTGGACAAAAAAACCCAACATGCTATTTTATTGATGAGATAAATCATGTGTCAAATCTAAACTCGCCCTTTTACTTAAGTTGTGAATTATGCAAGTGCTCAAATAGGAAAAAGGGCGCTCCATGGATCAAATAATACTCCATTGTGTAATATCCAACTAATATGATGGGTTTACCCCCCTAGGACATCATTAATTTGTAGTTTCCAAGTGACAATTTCTTAGTAAGCATAACAATTAAATTAATTTTGACACTTGCCTAAGTTTTATCCAGGGAAACATTATTAATTGTATTAAATGAGTCCATTCCTAGGGAAAACACACATTTCCTAAGTTTTCGAATAATAGATAGACAATTAATGAAGTTAATGAGGAAAGAGAAGGGGGGATGATCATGTGATGCTTCTCAAATTTGTAGACATGCGTAGGTCAATCTTTGTGTCTCTAGATTTATTTTAGTGAGGCACTTCTTTTTTATAGTAGTTTAAAGGAGTCTTACTACTTCAATTTGCACACACTTCCCCTTTCTTTTCTTTTGTTTGATCATTTTTTCTTTAGATGGACATTTTGCTCTTAGAACTTTGAAAGGGGGGGACCGACCTTAGTGAAGTAGTTGTACTTTGTTTTCTTTGCTCTTCACCTCTTTAGCCTTTATGGCTTTATTTGATTTAAGCCTTTAACTCTGACATTTTCTTTTGACCTTTGAGAAAACATACAGGACGAGATGCCATTTTTTGTAAATGCGGATGGAGATGAATGATACTTAGGGAGATGGAAAATGTTTAGGGAGATGAACGATACTTAGGGAGATGATTGATACAAGTGCTACAACTTGGAAATCCTACACCCAATGTCACCTCGATGTAGGTCCCACACTTTAAGGGTGACTAGGTCACTCTAGGGAGGCGATCTCGGTGACCCTCGAGGGATTGAGACGGAGATGGAAGGAAGTGGAAATGGAGCCCCTATAGGTCAAGTCTAGATGGAAATAAAGGTAGGGAGAGATGCCTTTCAAGTTAAGTAATGGTTGCCCCACAAGTATAGTGCTTTTCTGGATGAGTGTACCTGCCCGAGACACAAGATAAGACACTTTGAAACAATATATATTAGTTGGATAAACAAGTTCACCTTGCTATCCCTAATTTGCAGCAGTAGATAACAATATATATCAGCAAATAAAAGATACTAGAAGCTGCTCAATAAGTGCTAGATATCAAGGAGAAAATACAAGAGAAAGACTGGCAAAAATCTAGGTGAAAACCAAAATTTTAGCACAAAAGATAAGGTTGTTGTAAACACTTGTCTGCAACAAATTATATCAGCCTTATTGCTGTAACATTCAATGTATTACAACAAGAAAATAAACCACTATAATCCTCTCAAAGGTTGCCAAAAAGTGCACTAGGACAAGTAGAGTAAGTGTGCAAACTTTGAGCAAAACCCAGTGGTTGAATGAAGAGTTATTAAGCAAATAAGTTACGGTTTATGCAGCCCTAATGGATGAAGATGCAATTTTGTAACAACAACAATAAGTAGCCCTTATATGAGGACACCCTAGTGGTTGTAAGGTGCCCAAGGCACAAGGAAAACAATCCACTTAACAAGAAGCAAAAAAGACCAAAATTCATGTTTCCCAATGGAATAATTTTATATCTCCAATGCAACAAATCAATGACTAGTGCCTTTACTATTGGGTTAATGGAGTCACAAGGAGCTTAGAGAAACTACCTCCTTGNCCCCCTAGGACATCATTAATTTGTAGTTTCCAAGTGACAATTTCTTAGTAAGCATAACAATTAAATTAATTTTGACACTTGCCTAAGTTTTATCCAGGGAAACATTATTAATTGTATTAAATGAGTCCATTCCTAGGGAAAACACACATTTCCTAAGTTTTCGAATAATAGATAGACAATTAATGAAGTTAATGAGGAAAGAGAAGGGGGGATGATCATGTGATGCTTCTCAAATTTGTAGACATGCGTAGGTCAATCTTTGTGTCTCTAGATTTATTTTAGTGAGGCACTTCTTTTTTATAGTAGTTTAAAGGAGTCTTACTACTTCAATTTGCACACACTTCCCCTTTCTTTTCTTTTGTTTGATCATTTTTTCTTTAGATGGACATTTTGCTCTTAGAACTTTGAAAGGGGGGGACCGACCTTAGTGAAGTAGTTGTACTTTGTTTTCTTTGCTCTTCACCTCTTTAGCCTTTATGGCTTTATTTGATTTAAGCCTTTAACTCTGACATTTTCTTTTGACCTTTGAGAAAACATACAGGACGAGATGCCATTTTTTGTAAATGCGGATGGAGATGAATGATACTTAGGGAGATGGAAAATGTTTAGGGAGATGAACGATACTTAGGGAGATGATTGATACAAGTGCTACAACTTGGAAATCCTACACCCAATGTCACCTCGATGTAGGTCCCACACTTTAAGGGTGACTAGGTCACTCTAGGGAGGCGATCTCGGTGACCCTCGAGGGATTGAGACAGAGATGGAAGGAAGTGGAAATGGAGCCCCTATAGGTCAAGTCTAGATGGAAATAAAGGTAGGGAGAGATGCCTTTCAAGTTAAGTAATGGTTGCCCCGCAAGTATAGTGCTTTTTTGGATGAGTGTACCTGCCCGAGACACAAGATAAGACACTTTGCAACAATATATATTAGTTGGATAAACAAGTTAACCTTGCTATCCCTAATTTGCAGCAGTAGATAACAATATATATCAGCAAATAAAAGATACTAGAATCTGCTCAATAAGTGCTAGATATCAAAGAGAAAATACAAGAGAAAGACTGGCAAAAATCTAGGTGAAAACCAAAATTTTAGCACAAAAGATAAGGCTGTTGTAAACACTTGTCTGCAACAAATTATATCAATCTTATTCCTGTAACATTCAATGTATTACAACAAGAAAATAAACCACTATAATCCTCTCAAAAGTTGCCAAAAAGTGCACTAGGACAAGTAGTGTAAGTGTGCAAACTTTGAGCAAAACCCAGTGGTTGAATGAAGAGTTATTAAGCAAATAAGTTAGGGTTTATGCAGCCCTAATGGATGAATATGCGATTTTGTAACAACAACAATAAGTATCCCTTAGATGAGGACACCCTAGTGGTTGTAAGGTGCCCAAGGCACAAGGAAAACAATCCACTTAACAAGAAGCAAAAATGACCGAAATTCATGTTTCCCAATGGAATAATTTTATATCTCCAATGCAACAAATCAATGACTAGTGCCTTTACTATTGGGTTAATGGAGTCACAAGGAGCTTAGAGAAACTACCTCCTTGGGGGTGTAAGCCCTTTTACTTCCCAAGGCAAGTTTCTCTAAGCTAGGGTTTAAGCTAAGAGGATGTATTCCATTATACTTCTCTTAGCAAACCCTTAATCAATGAAATGAAGCAAGCAAAAATGGTGAAGACTAAGGTGGGGGTGTATGCCCTTATACTTCCCACCTAGCTCCTAGCATAAAACAACTTTACCTGAAATAAATGATAGCAAGAGAGTAAAAACCATACCAATATCAAGAGAAATGCTAGGACAATTCACCACAAGAGCTAGAAAGCATCATCCAAATCTAGCGCTAGGCCTTCTTCCATCAACCATTCATAAAATCAACCATACACAAGTGCACAAGAGCTAAAATAGCCAAGGAGGCCGAAAATTTCAGACCAAAACCTCTTGTGAGAGGAAAGTTGTGATTTGAAATGAGATCTTATTATCTCTATTTATACAAAAATTAGCCAATATGGATTGTCCACAAAATAAGGAGTAAAACACAATATTAGGGGTCAACAACCCTAATCTTTCCCCCTTAATGCAATAATATTAAACAATTCACTTACAATTTCATCTTTTGCACAAAGTAAACCCTAATTAAGGATTATGTCACCCCTTTAGGGGACGTTTTGCCACTTTGAGGAGGTCATTGGTGCTAGAGAAGGATGGAAGGGCCTCTCAAGGCCATGTGTTAAGCATCTATATGATCTCTTCTTGGCGAGAAACCTCTTCTCAAAACGTCCAAGTGCAAGTGAGTGGCACCTCACCACCAAGCCCAAACCCCCAATACCATGACGTCATGCTCAAAAGTGGGATGTTTTTCCCTTCCTGGGGAAATCGTTTAGCAAGAAATGGATGGGCTAGGCCATCCAAGTCATCATCAAGGCCGTCCAAGTCATCTCTCTCTCATCTGGCATGCGGGCCCCTGGCATCCAACCTGTGGGCTTGTAACCCCATGGAATCCCAAGCTAGGCTTGTTCTCCCAAAACTGTCCACCAGCTAGGTCCTGCAAAAACAAATGGACATGTCCTCCAAGGATATCAAGTCATAACATCATGATAAGTGGATCCAATCAATAAACAAGCCATCTAAGCACGTGCATCAAAGATTACCATATCAAACGATTAACATCTCAAAGACACTATGCGACTTGTCAAACTTAAGTATGGGAGGGTTGACAAGGTGTCCTATTGGGTAGATCTTGCCCTAGTTCAAGGAGAGCCTAGAAGAGGTCCCTCTCTAAGCCATGTAAAGTGTATGAGGTGGATGGGTTCAAGACTCAATGGGTATAGGGATTATGACATACTAGGGTTCGTAGTGTCTCATTCATGGGTGCCTTTGTAGAGGGTGTGTGGTACCTTCATCTGCAATGCATTTTTTTCCAAGACCTTTATTTTCCCTTTATCTTTCTTTCTTTATGTTTTCTTTCGCACATGGAGAGGTTGAAGGTCATTACCCTGGCGTGGTGACCAAATGGTGGCAATGTCACCCACAAATGCCTAATGGAAATGACAAGGCTGGCTTGTGATGAGACCCCCTTTCTCTCAGCCATGCAACTGAGAGTCACTGCCCTGGTTTGGTGACCAAATAATGACAATGTCATACCACTAGATATCCATGGAAATGATAGGTTAGCTCATTATGAGACTTACTATCCTTCAATCTACCTTTCAGGCATTTCTTTGTTATATTATGGGTCCACTTTTATTCAAAGATGAGCATTTTATTGCTCTCTAGGGTGATCCCTGGGCGAAGCATCTGGAAGGTTCATATATGGATTTTATCTTTTACCCAACACCAAGCCCTCTGGGCCTTTAGCCCCCTCTTCCCATAGAATGAGGGACAACCCTTTCTTGGGTCAATACACCCTAAAATCCCAAGAGATAAGGAAACAAAGGGGAATAATGATGGAAAATGGTAAGTATGGTTGGGAACGGTACGATGGCTAATTAGGGGATTTCCTAGTAGCAAACCCAATCCCAAAGGAAAACCACTTACTAGGGCACAATGTCAACCACCAAGGCGAAGCAGGGAAAAAGGCATAATGTCCAAGCATATATTGTTAATGTTTAAGCCATTATTATAGTTATTTGCATTTCATTAGATAACAATAGCATAATCCAAGATCACCGAGAAATACACAATCCTAAGAGACACAACATTTATTCTGGGAAACCCTCTAGGGGAAGAAAACCCAGCAAAACTTCCTTAATATAGATAGCCAATACAATGCCAAGAGATCTCTTAAACTAATGCAGAATATCCTCTCCCAGATATGCGCCACTCTCTCTCCTTCTTCTATAATAGCAGATCTGAAACTTGTCTCTCAAAATGAGCAAGTGTGTTGTGTGTCTAAGTGAGGCGCTAGCCTTCTTATTTATATTGGACTGGCATGTGTGAAGTGTCTCTTCACTGGTAGGGCCGACTTCTCCAACTGGGTGGTTATAACCACCTTTATTATATTCCGAGACCTCTTAAATATCTGTTGGGGCCGACTTCTTATTCTGCCTATTATAATTATCATTTGACCAATCCGCAAAAGGGGATTTGGTCCTATTACAATATCCGACATGATCAATCCATAATGGGGATTGATCCAATGAATAATATATCAAATAATAATAAGAATACTCTTTGTAGTTACATTATTTCAACACTCCCCCTTAACAAGAAGGGTATTCTTCAACAACATCATGCGNCTTCAGTAGCATCATGCGAGAGAGAGAGGACAACATCATCAACAACATCAAGTGGGTGAGAGGACAACATCATCAATATCATCTTGGAACACTGACTAGCGTATCTATAAATCATCCGAAGTTTTCTTCATCGGCAGCATCGTCATTCTCAAAGGAATGCCATGATCATCTGCATCAATATGTATTAGTATAAAAACTGATACATCATCATCATCACAGCACAAGGCTGGCTCATCATAATACAAGACTGGCTTTACGTCACAACTGTCAAGCTGGAAGCTCAGTACTCGTCTCATCTCAATGTCTTGCTTTACGTCACAACACTCAGGCTGGAAGCAAGATACTAGACTGGCTTTACGTCATAGCTATCAAGCTGGAAGCACAGTACTAGTCTCATCTCAATGTCTTGCTTTACGTCACAACACTCAGGCTGGAAGCAAGATACTAGACTGGCTTTATGTCACAGCTATCAAGCTGGAAGCACAGTACTAGTCTCATCTCATCGTCTTGCTTTACGTCACAGCATTCAAGTTGGAAGCAAGATACTCGTCCTGCTTTACGTCACAACCATCAGGTCAGAAGCAGGATACTAGATTGACTTTACGTCATAGCTATCCAGCTGGAAGCTCAGTGCTAGTTTCATCATATCATCTTGCTTTACGTCACAACCATCAGTTCGGAAGCAAGGTACACATCCTTCTTTACGTCACAACCATCAGGTCGGAAGCAGGGAACTAGACTTGCTTTACGTCGCATCTATACAACTGGAAGCATAGTACTAGTCACACATCATCTTGCTTTACGTCACGTCGGAAGCAGGGAACTAGACTTGCTTTACATCACGTCGGAAGCAGGGAACTAGACTTGCTTTACGTCACAGCGATATAGTCGGAAGCATAGTACTAGTCACACATCATCTTGCTTTACGTCACAACCATCATACTCGTCCTGCTTTACGTCACAACCATCTGGTCAGAAGCAGGATACTAGACTAGCTTTACGTCACAGCTATCCAGCTGGAAGCACAATACTAGTCATATCACATCATCTTGCTTTACGTCACAACCATCAGTCGGAAGCAAGAGATGTCTTATCACAACATCTACTCCCCCTTTCGAGGAGGGTCCTTTCAGACTATACCAAGATTATTTCAAAAGTACTCAAACTTTATACGAGATAGTGGCTTGGTCAACACGTCAGCAACCTGTTCATCCGTGCTAATGTACTGGAGCTTTAAGGCTCGTCTCTACACCATGTCACGGATCTAATGATAACAGATCTCTATGTGCTTCGACCTGTCGTGGAATACAGGATTCTCTGTCATCTTTATGCAGCTCTGGTTGTCACATAGAATCAAGGTTGCTCTCATCTCTAAGTCAAATAGGCCGGTCAACAACTTTTGAAGCCATCTAGCTTCGCAGTTGGCAGAACATGCAGCAATGTATTCTGCTTCCGCTGTGCTGAAACAATGCTAGATTACTTCCTACTCTGCCACGAGATCATCGCTGATCCCAAACTGAAACAACATCTTGAAGTGCTTTTCCTGTCAGAAACACTTCCTGCCCAATCTGCATCAGTATATCCACTCAATGTGAAATCATGATCTCCATCATAGCTGAGACCACAATCTATTGTACCTTTAAGGTACCTCATCACATGTTTTGCAGCCATTAGGTGAACACGTCTGGGTTCTACTAGAAACTGACTCAAGGTGTTCACGGAAAAACAAATGTTTGGTCTGGTGTTCGTCAAGTACATCAGCGATCCAATAATCTGTCTGTATAGTGTGGCATCAATCAACACTGACGAAGTATCGACCAACAACTTCAACTTTGCTTCCATGTGTGTATTCATGGGCTTGCACTCCAACATGTCGAATCTCTTCAGGATTTCGACTGTATACTTCCCTTGGTTAAGGAAGATCCTCTTAGGACTCTGCCATACCTCAAGACCTATGAAATAATGCATTAGGCCAAGGTCTTTCATTTCAAATTCCGAGGCAAGTCTCTTTTTACATTCAGTTATGAGCTTTTCTTCTCCAGTTAAGAATAAGTCATCCACATATAGCAGTAAGATTACTGGCTCATCGTTCATGATCTTGAAGTAGAGGTTAGAGTCTGCTTTACTCTTGGTAAAGC
>JZKD02S2373012.1:18424-36030 GCA_000966675.3 Picea glauca
TAGCATGAGAATAAAGACTTTTTATTTTATTTATTGTTGTTTAATGCAAGTCATTTATATTTAGTTTTATTTTAATATTTTCCCAAAATATCTAGATAAGGGAGGTTGATGGATGGTAATGAGGGGGTTGAGGAGACTTGGGGAAGTGTGTATGGAAATTTGATAAATAGGGAGAATAAGTAGAGAGGAGGGGGAGGATGGAGAGGTTTGAGCATGATGAGAGGTTGTGAAATTCTTGGAAGATATAATACTTGTGATAGTTTTCTTTGAACATTTTGTGCTTTGATGTTCTTGGAGTCATGGGCAGGAAGGGCCAAGAAACTAAAAGGTTTCTTGGAGCTAGGAAGCCGGCTAGGCTCCTAGTTGGTAGGGAGGATTCCGTTGTTTCACTCTGGGAAAGCGGGAGAAGAATGCTTGGAAGCACCTATGACTACATTACAATGGATGAGCTTCGACAAACTAAGGAAGAGGTATTTTTCAGTGGTATTTGTTGTCGATATTTTGTATATACTTTTGTTTTAAGTTGCAAATCTTAGAGTTAACCTATTACTTATTTCATAATTCTATTTAGATTTATCATTGAGCAAATGTAGAAGAATTGTGTAAATGAAATGAAACTATGTTAAAGCAAATTTGTTATTGTATGTGTATAAAATGAAAGATTAATTGTTTAACATCTTAGTAGGGTGTTACATATGGTATCAGAGCCTGGTTTCAAAACTAAAACCTGGGCTTGACCACCCACAACACTGAGATTTTATCTTTTTAAATATGCAACCCAATTTGGGTTGTTACATGGCATGCCACCTCTATACCTCAATGTAACATCCCGCTCTGGTGCACTGAGAAACTTATTCTTTGAGGACACTTGCTCGCAAGTGATCTGGAATTTTATGATGTCAAAACATTTATCCTTGATTATGATGCATTATGATAGATGACATGATGTTTTACTGCTTGATGTAGACAGGTTCTTTTGACTCAGTTTTATTGAGTGTGCAGGGTTTTTGGACCTTCAGGATGCAGAGGCATCGGTGGAACCCCTTTGGACTCCGGATTGAGTCAGGGAGTGTGCTATTGGGTTTATTTATTTACTGTGATATTTCATTTGATTTGATGATATGATGTTGACATTTCTGACATGATTGTTGATGATGCAGGCTAACGATAGGTTGTCGACCAGACTCACATATGGAGTAAAGGGGCCACACACGATTTCCAGAGAGGTTGAGGGAGAGGCGTGGACAACAGCCCTACCATAGCCTACTAGCACTCTCGCCATGGCTCGAACTGTAGGTTAATGATTACCTAGTTCGAGAGGATCCACGATGTCGTGAGGGCAGACTGCGACATTCGCTCACGATGATTCTAAGGGGTGCTTAATAAGGCGGGGGACTTATTCCTTAGAGCCCTTAGTCTTCCACAAGTTCACCTGGCAGAGTGTTGACTCCAGGGGTTATAGATGTCTACCAATCAGTCAAGTTGGTGAGTGGCACCCTTGGAGCACGTGGTGCATCCTGAAGGGCACGTTGCACAAAAGAAACGAACGAGGCGAGTAGCACCCTTGGAGCACGTAGTGCATCCTGAAGGGCACGTCGCACTGATGATGAGGAAGAAATAAACCTAGATGGCCCTAAGACATTAATGCCTTAAGAAATCCTTAAACAAATTCCCTAACCAATTGTCGCCTAGCTCAGAATCTAAGTCCTAAGCCCGACTTTTCTAGGGTAAAAATTTTAGTGTAACCTTAAAGAAAAAGGCCCTGCATAAAAATAAAAAATTCAAACAAAAACCCACTTAAGTAATAGTTAGGTTTTCATAAAGTTCTTGGGGTAAATAATGAGAGTAAGAATTAAATTAAAACTAATGGTTTTAAAATTATTAAAGAAGAAATAAAATTATTTAATGTGTGGGAGTATAAAAAGTTATGAATTTAAAAATAAAATGAAAAGATGAATTAGCGCATTTACCTTTTTAGTTTTAAAAAAAAAAGGGAAGGAAAGGGAATAATAAAAATAGGGAAATGAGCCTTTTAATAAATTTAAAGAAAATAATTTTGGAGAAACGTGGGGGATGAGTGACACTTGTAAGACAGAGAATTTTTAGGGGTTTTCATTAAAACTTAAATTAAATGTGATTTAGGGCAAAGGTGGGTCTGAAAACTCTATAAAAGAAAGGGAAGAGGAGGACAAAGGGGATGGGCAGTTAGCGTAACGTTACGCTGCCGAATTGGACTTGACTGATTGTTTGTGAGGAGTTGGGATTTTCTCAGCTTGTATTGGAGTGGTAGCTTAGCCTTGCGAGGCGAGCTGGGAAGCTAGGCATACCTTATGGATTTGTGTGGCCCCTTTGCGGCTTGGGGGGTTAAGGGGGAAGAAGTGTACCCCTAGCGATTGGCTGGGAGGTACTGGTGTAGTCTCTATGGTCGGCGAGCGAGAGTGGCGCGGAGCAAGAGCAGTAAGGAGCGCGTGGACATCACGCGGAGCAGGCGAATAGGCAAAGGTATGCTTTTATTTGGTTGAATGATAGACTGTGTAGGAGGTATCACTCAGATCTGTAGGTGTAATATTAGTGGTGGTAATTGGTTCCATTGTGCAAGGAACCCGTCCCTCTAACATGTTGGTTTTATTTTAATTTATATGCTGAAATGTCTCCGAATTTTTCTGTCTAAAAATTTTTACTACTGAATTTATATGCCTGGACTTGGAGAATGAGTTTTTCTTGTATGAATCGATGTATGTAATTTTAGAATTACAATTCTAAACTTGAAGTAATATATTGAGTCCATGAGTTTTTACGTTTGCCTCCTTTCCCAAAGTTGTATGCCGCACCATGACTGAATCGACATGTAAGTAATTCCTTAAGGATCCGATTGACTGTAGGCACCTTATGTTCAGAGGTTGTGCAACGAATTTTATGTTATAAATCTTCGTTTAGAATGGTAATGAAATTTTATGTAAGAAAAACCGTAGGTGTCTTTTAATTGACGAATTCCTCTTCTAATGCCAATGGCGTTTCATTCTGTAACTAGATAACTTGTTACTCAACTGTCCTTCCTCTTCATTAAATGGTGGAATCCCCTGCTACATTGGGTATTCTTATCACCTTATACCTTTCTCGAACTTGTTAATCCGTGGGAATCTTTGGATATTCTACCTGCCGCTGGTTGATTTGGCTGTCTGATTTTATTTAATAAGTATGGAGGGTGTCCTGGATAGTGCATTAATATCTATGCTATCATCATAAATCTTTTGTGTAGGATGGGGATCCTGTAAATAAAAACAACGTTAAACTAGATCTCTGAGTAAGAGAAAAAAAAAAACCACCATAAGAAGCTTTTCCCTGAGTTCCAGTAATGAACGCGAATGGAACGGGGGAATAGTTCCTCAGGATTTCTCTCATCGCCCTCGTCTTGAATTTTCATGACCCTTCAGCTAGAAACAAAAAGAACTGTGCCTAGATGTGGTGTTAAATTCCCTGCGTGGCTCTTCGTTTTTCCTGAGTCTCTACCTGGCGTCTGTGACCTTCCAGATGGTCGTGCTTCCATTTCACCCCCGAAGCGTGCTTATACTTCTCGAGGGTGTATTGGGGACGAATGTCGTTCCCACAAGCGGCTTGAACCAGCCATCACCCCTCGGCGCGTTTCCTGGCTTTAAAATTTGTCAAATCGTGCATGCTGCTGGCTGCATGCGACCTTTGTTCAACCACCACCTTACCTTAACCACCGTCTGAGTATCCAGCAGCGGGGATGTCATTCCCGAGGAGATTCGTAAGCCTGCAGTTAGATGTTGCCCCATCCCAAGTTCCAATCGCAATGCACCAACGCTGGAGGGTGCAACTTTTCTTAAAAACGTGAGACCCGGATTAGCAGCATTCCACCTGGGGCTATGAGTCCAACCATTTACCCAGCCATAGACAGCGCTAAGCCTGTCAATTGATGGCCGTGTTTAATTACCCTTACCAGGCCCGAATGGTCTTAAATGCCTTTGGTAGTTGTTTCTTTTATCACCAGGTTGCCGATTATTAATCTGTATTGGGCAGAGTGGACAGAACGCCAGCCCTTCCAGCCTTTATTTCTTAGAAGTTATTGATGATTGAAATAAATATTAACGATAATGTAAATAGAAGGCCTATTTTCAAAGGCCGTGATGGATTATGAAAGGTTAAAATACTGAAATTTATGTTTATGCTATTAATTATGGAACACTAAATTCCAATACTTCTATTGCTTGAAATATGCGGTAATGATGGGTTAATGTGAATGCCAGTAAATATAGAATGTGTAACGATAATGCTTATGGTAATGATAATGTAGTGGAGTGTTAATGTTAATGCTACGGTTATGGAACTGTAAAAGTTGATGCTGTTGTAAATGTGGATGCGGTTATCGTTGTGGTGAGATTAATGTATTTTTCAGAGATAGGACATCAGATGTAAAGTGTTGGTCCTTTTATGTAATATTGTATGTGAATTAATGTTATTATGTTAAAGTAATTTAATTGGAAACATACGAGAAGTGAGGTAATTGATTTGCTGCAAGGTTATTAGCATGACGGTATTATGAGGGAATGTATTGTAAAGAAATGTAATGTCAGGGTAAGGTATCGCAATGCTACTGTAAGGAAATATTCATGTTATTTATTGTTCTTAGTGAATTGGTGAACCCTTGAATTTAATTTATTATGATAATCATCGGATGTTTTATTTACGTTGTCTTGTAATGGAAGCCATTATTTAAAATTACAATGCTAATATGTTTCCATTGAATTTAATTATTTAGGATAAGCATCGAATATCTTATTGACAATGTCTTGTAATGAAGCCATTATAAGTTTAGCTGCGATGCTAATATGTTTCCCATTTTGAATTCAATTTATTACGTTAATCAACGATTATTTTTATTGACAATAATGGAAGCCTTTACTAGTTAAAATTACACTGCTGTTCTAGTATAAAGGTAAGTACATGGATGTTATGGATAGGTTTTTGGTAGTTCCGTGTTATTAAACACAACAAATGGTAAAGCCATCCTTATTTTAATTGCAATGATAGTGTGATATAGAAGGCGATGATATGGTGGTGTTATGGTGATGTTAGGGTAAATTAATTAATTCACCTTATTTAAGGTTGGATGACTCGTCGATTAATGATTTTTTTAAATAAAGTAGTTGGTCTATGATTATGTCTTTAAGTCTTAATCTTGGATGGTCAATGTTGGAGTCCTTCTTACTTGCGCCTTCCTAGAGGACGTGGTTTCTCATTTACGTATTGTTGTGCTTGACTGTGGTAATTTCATTGCGTGGTATGCTTGTGTTGGGCGGGATGTAGACACCTCTTTGTAGCCTAATATATAAGTTTGTGTGTGTGATTATTTTTGTGTAAAGAATCCTATGCCATATCAAGAATCTCGGGCCCTTTAAAGGCAGGGTTTCCACTCTTGCGACACACCTGACAGAGATTACTAGTTTATGCCTGAGCAATCGTCCAGGAGCCTATCTGACCTTCTCTCTCTCTGGAGCAGAGAACTAAGATTAAACGCCCTGCTTTCCTGTGCAAAAATAGTAAAATCTACTACTATGGATTCTTCCTTCTGTGTTCGTACTGTGCTAACCCAGTCTGTCGTTTATTGCTTACAGTTACTTGTTGTGTGCCTCAATTCTTCTTGTTGTGATCATCATGGTTGCGTCTTGTTGGTTGTCAGGTGGCGATGTAGAGTCAAGTGTGTCTGTCCCTTTTTACACGTGCACACACCTTCAAAAAAAAAAAAAAAATTAGCACCTGTTATCAGAGTTGTTGTCGTAACGAGGAGGTTCGTTACACATGGTATCAGAGCTGGTTCGACCTGCAACTTGGGATTCGCTACGGCTTCCGTTGTCACGATTGATTCTATTATACTGTTGCTAATTGAGTTGATTATGTGCGTGCAGGGAATCATGGTTAGAGGACGCTGCAGAGGTAGACGATGGGGTGCTAGGGGAGGAGGCGTGATGCCTCCAGTAGCATCCACGCCTGAGGGGTCTAACCCCCAGGGAGGGGAGCAGGTTCTCAGACAAGAGTAGATAGCAGTTGGAGACGTGGTTGAGATGATGAGGTCCTTTCAGCGCATGTCTGAGGCACTGATCAACCGATTGGACAGAGACGAGGCCAGGGTGCCAGCACCCGCTGAGGTTCCGCCAGGCGCACCGACCGTTACAGGTAGCATTCATCGTGAACTTGAGAAGGTAAAATTTTCCGAGTTCTTTGGTGCCCCGGATGGCGCCGCCGCCGAGGCATGGTTGGAGAATATGGCGATGTGCTTCGCACTTCGCGATTATACCTCCAACATGAAGGTCTGCATGGCGGTCTTTCAACTGAAAGGGAGTTCTCTTCTATGGTGGAAGACGCTCCTACCACAACTGAACATGGCCGTTGAAGATGTGTCATGGGAACTGTTTGAGGAACGGTTCCGAGAGAGGTACCTTTCAGAGGAATTCATTGAGCGTCAGCTCAATGAGTTCAACGCATTACGACAGGGAGGTTGTACGGTGCCCGAGTACGAGGCACATTTTATGGAGCTACTCTGGTATGCTCCGCACCTTAACACTGAGAAGCTCAAAGTCAACAGGTTCGTTTTTGGCCTTAATGACAGCCTGCGTGCAAAGGTTAGGATCTTGATGCCTTAAACCTTGCATGACGCTGTCGAAAAGGCCCTCATAGTAGAGGAGGAACTTATCAGTGGAGGTCAGACCAGGACTTCAGCGGGACCAGCCGGGCAGGATTCATTTGGTACACCGCAGCATCAGACACCAGTGAGACATATGCCGGGATATCGTGGCTACCAGAGGGGATCCACTTTTGCTACACCCCGACGACCGTCGCCTCAGCAGCGGACACCTTATCGAGGACCACAGCACCAGCAGCAGCGTCGCCCACAACAACAATAGTTTAGGGCTGTTCAGCAGATCAAACCAGGGTTTCAGGCCAGTGGGCAGTCATATTCTACTTCGGGTACTAGGACTACTGGGCCAAAGAAGGGGTGTTGGACGTGTGGGGAGCCACACTACCAGCGCGACTGTCTTGTGGAGAGGGCCAGAGTGTCCGGATCAGCCAAAACCGCTACAGTTGGAGAAATGGGCAAGGCCCATTGGATTCATGTGGCGGTGAATAACAGCCAGGCAGAGCACCAGTCGACTATGCCCGAGACGACAGGTACTGTCGCTGACCAGACCCTTAGTATTTTGATAGACCCAGGTGCTACTGAGAGTTTTATTTCTAGTGCAGCACTAAAAAGGATTAAGGTCAAGGCAGTCGAACAGGACGAGTTTAGCTTCGTAGAGATGGCTTCAAGAGCCAAACAGAAGGTTGGAGGAAAGGTTACGGGCTGTGCCCTTAACCCGGGAGAGTTTGTCACGAGGGTCAACTTGTACGTCACAATCTTAGGATCTTATGACGTCGTGATTGGTATGGATTGGTTGGAATTGCATGAGGCGATACTCAACTGTAAGACGAAACGGTTGATCTTGGTCGATGATGAAGGACAGAGACGTGTGATTGTAGGACGGAAGCAGGGAGTATCCCTAAGGTTCGTCTCTTCCTTATAGTTACGGAAGAGTATGCGCAAGGGGTGCAATCTTTATGCGATCCTCGCGCTAAACGAAAAGGGAGTAGTGGAAGGTCTAGAACACCTTCCGGTGGTGAAGGAGTTTGCGGACGTATTTCTAGAGGAGTTTCCTGGGATGCTGCCAGAAAGGGAACTGGAGTTTACCATAGACCTAAAACCAGGGACCGAACTGATAGCAAGAACGCCTTATCAGATATCGACCCCGGAGTTGCAAGAGATGAAAATGAAACTGAAAGAGTTGTTGGACCTAGGACTAATACGCCCTAGTGTGTCACTGTGGGGTGCACCAGTTATTTTCATATGAAAGAAGGACGGATCGTGGAGGATTTACATTGACTACCGTCAACTGAACAAGGCTACAATCAAGAATCAATATCCCTTACCAAGAATTGATGATCTGTTTGATCAAATGAAGGGTGCGACGGTGTTCTCCAAGATCGATTTGCGATTAGGGTATCACCAGTTATGAATCAAAGAGGATGACGTCCCTAAGACCGCCTTCAAGACAATATTTGGAAATTACGAGTTTACTGTTTTACCGTTTGGACTGACAAACGCCCCAGGGGTATTCATGAGTTTGATGAATGGGGTGTTCCACGAGTACTTGGACAAGTTCGTCCAAGTATTCATTAATGATATTTTGATCTACTCTCGGACGATGGAGGAGCATGACGAGCACTTGCGCTTGGTACTACAATGTTTATGAGAACACAAATTGTATGGGAAGTTGTCCAAATGCTATTTTTATCAATCGAGGATTCACTACTTAGGGCATGTCATCTCCGACGAAGGTATCACCATGGATCCAGCCAAGGTTGAGGCTATTATGGAATGGCCTGTGCCGACAAATGTCACAGAAGTGCGTAGTTTTATGGGTTTAGCAGGATACTATCGACGGTTTGTCAAGGGATTTTCAAAGATAGCAAATCCGATCACGGAATTGCAAAAGAAAAACAAGAAGTTTGTCTGGACTGAGAAATGCACGGAAGCATTTTGGAGGCTTAAGGAGTTGTTGACGACAACACCGATACTAAAGGTCCCTGACATGGACGCGGACTTCTTGGTATGCACTGACGCATCCAAGGAAGGATTAGGCAGAGTCTTGATGCAAGACGGATTAGTGATTGCTTACATTTCATGGAAGCTGAGAAGGCATGAGGAGAACTACGCGATGCACGATTTGGAGTTATTAGCCATCATTTATGCCTTGAAGGTTTGGAGACACTACCTTGTTGGATGGAAATTTGAATTAAAGACTGATCATTGTGGGCTGCAACACATTTTCACGCAAAGCGACTTGAACACGCGATAACGACGTTGGTCAGAATTGCTTAGCGAGTATGACTTCGAGATTACTTACATAAAGGGAACAGTGAACCGAGTGGCAGATGCTTTGAGTCGGAGGCCATGCATATTTTCGGTGTTTCCTCTTCAAATGAATCTACGTGAGAAGATTCTCACTTTACAGCGTGACGATGACTGGTACAAAGAAGTCTAGGATTTTATCGGACAAAAAACATTGATGGTACCACGATATGAGGGATTTTCTTTTGATAGCGATGGGTTATTGAGGTTTAGAGGTCGGATTTACGTACCGCCAAACGATGAATTGAGGATGTTGATCCTGAGCGAGGCTCATAGAGCGATTTACATGGCTCACCCGAGAGTTACAAAGATGAGGGCAGACCTTAAACCCTTATTCTTCTGGAAGGGAACGAAGGCTGACATAGTCAACTATGTGGCCAGATGTCTAGAGTGTTAGCAGGTAAAGGATGAACATTGACACCCGGCAGGATTAATTCAACCACATGCCATTCCGGAATCGAAATGGGAAGTTATTTCGATGGATTTTATTGTTGGATTGCCACTGACGGCAAGGAGACATGACTCGATTTTTGTAGTAGTAGACACTCTGACGAAAGGTGCTCACTTTATCCCTATGCGTACAACGTATCAGGCACCTGACATAGAGAGAGTTTTCATCAATGAGATTGTGAGGCTGCATGGCATGCCTAAGAAGATTATATCCGATCGAGGATCGATGTTTACTGGACGATTTTGGACGAGTTTTCAAGAGGCCTTGGGAACCCAACTCAATTTTAGTACTGCATATCACCCAGAGACTGACGGACAGACCGAATGAACGAACCAAACCTTGGAAGACATGTTGCGCATGTATGTGATGGACCAACAAAAGCGTTGGGAGGAATTCTTGCCTCGAGTAGAGTTCGCTTACAACAACAGTTACCAGAGCACCATTAAGATGGTGCCTTTTGAGTTTCTTTATGGGCGAGCGTGTCGGATGACCTTGAGTTGCGATCGGCTTGAGGATAGGGTCCTTGTGGGACTAGAAGCAATCCAAGAAATGGAAGAGCAAATGAAAACCATAAGACCAAGGATAAAAGAAGCGCAGGATCGACAGAAGAGTTATGTCGATGCACACCAAGTCGACCGTAGTTACGAGGTCGGTGATCGAGTCTTCTTGCGGGTTAAACCGCATAAGAGTTCGATCAAGTTTGGAAAGGGAGCTAAAATCTCTCCTAGGTTCGTGGGACCTTTCGAGATTGTGGAGAGAAAGGGGCCCTTGGCCTATCGACTAGCCTTGCCTGATTCTTTGAGGCATATGCATGATGTTTTTCATGTATCTGTTCTGAGACATTATATTAGTGATCCTACACACGTGATTGACATGAGTTCCTTGCAGGTATCATATGTGGGAGTGCTCATGGCTGAGCCGGTCCGCATCTTAGATCATTGCGTTCGATAGTTACGACGTCGAACGGTAAATCAGGTTAAGGTCTAGTGGGACAGTTATAGTCCACACTTGGCGACCTGGGAGGACGCATATGATATGCGCCAGCAGTTCCCATTTTTGTTTGATAGATAGACTTATGATACTATGGTACTTTTGTTTCAGCATTTATACTAAGAAACTTCGAGATGAAGTTTAGACCAAGAGGGGGTGTATGTAACATCCCACTCTGGCGCATTGAGAAACTTATTATTTGAGGACACTTGCTCGCAAGTGATCTGGACTTTTATGATGTCAAAACATTTATCCTTGATTATGATGCGTTATGATAGATGACATGATGTTTTACTACTTGATGTAGACATGTGCTTTTGACTCAATTTTATTGAGTGTGCAGGGTTTTTGGACCTTGAGGATGCAGAGGCATCGGTAGAACCCCCTTGGACTCCGAATTGAGTCAGGGAGTGTCCTATTGGGTTGATTTATTTACTGTGATATTTCATTTGATTTGATGATATGATGTTAACATTTCTGACATGATTTTTTATGATGCAAGCTGACGATAGCTTGTCGACCAGACTCACATATGGAGTAAAGTGGCCACACATGATTTCCAAAGAGGTTGAGGGAGAGGCGTGGACAGCAGCCCTGCCATAGCCTACTAGCACTCCCACCGTGGCTAGAAATGTAGGTTAACGATTACCTAGTTCGAGAGGATCCATGATGCCGTGAGGGAAGACTGCGACAGTCACTCACGATGATTCTAAGGGGCATGCAATAAGGTGGGGGACTTATTCCTTAGAGCCCTTAGTCTCCCACAAGTTCACCTGGCGGAGTGTTGACTCCAGGGGTTATAGATGTCTACCAATCAATCAAGTTGGCGAGTGGAACCCTTGGAGCACGTGGTGCATCCTGAAGGGCACGTTGTGCAAAAGAAACACAAGAAGCGAGTGGCACCCTTGGAGCACGTGGTGCATCTTGAAGGTCACGTTGCACAAAAGAAACGAACGAGGTGAGTAGAACCCTTGGAGCACGTAGTGCATCCTAAAGGGCACGTCGAACTGATGATGAGGAAGAAATAAACCTAGACGGCCCTAAGACATTAACGCCTTAAGAAATCCTTAAACAACTTCCCTAACCAATTGTCGCCTAGCTCAAAATCTAAGTCCTAAACCTAAGACTTTTCTAGGGTAAAAATTTTAGTGTAACCTTAAAGAAAAAGGCCCTACATAAAAATAAAAAATTCAAACAAAAGCCCACTTAAGTAATAGTTAGGTCTTCATAAAATTCTTGGGGTAAATAATGAGAGTAAGACTTAAATTAAAACTAATGGTTTTAAACTTATTAAAGAAGAAATAAAATTATTTAACATGTGGGAGTATAAAAAGTTATCAATTTAAAAATAAAATGAAAAGATTAATTAGCGCATTTAACTTTTTGGTTTTAAAAAAAAAAGGGAAGGAAAGGGAATAATAAAAATAGGGAAATGAACCTTTTAATAAATTTAAAGAAAATAATTTTGGAGAAATGTGGGGGATGAGTGACACTTGTAAGACAGAGAATTTTTAGGGGTTTTCATTAAAACTTAAATTAAATGTGATTTAGGGAAAAGGTGGGTCTGAAAACTCTATAAAAGAAAGGGAAGAGGAGGAAGAAGGGGATGGAAAGTTAGCGTAATGTTACACTGCCGAATTGGACTTGACTGATTTCTTGTGAGGAGTTGGGATTTTCTTAGCTTGTATTGGAGTGGTAGCTCAGCCTTGCGAGGCGAGCTAGGAAGCTAGGCATACCTTCTGGATTTGTGTGGCCCCTTTGTGGCTCGGGGGGCTAAGGGGGAAGAAGAGTACCCCTAGAGATTGGCTGGGAGGTACTGGTGTAGTCTCTACAGTCGGCGAGCAAGAGCGGCGCGGAGTAGGAGCGACAAGGAGCGCGCGGACGTCACGCGGAGCAGGCGAATAGGCAAAGGTATGTTTTTATTTGGTTGAATGATAGACTATGTAGGAGGTATCACTCAGATCTGTAGGTGTAATATTAGTGGTGGTAAATGGTTCCATTGTGCAGGGAACCCGTCCCTCTAACATGTTGGTTTGCTTTAAATTTATATGTTGAACTGTCTCCGAACTTTTGTGTCTGAAAATTTTTACTACTGAATTTATATGCCTGGACTTGGAGAATGAGCTTTTCTTGTCTGAATCGATGTCTGAAATTTTAGAATTACAATTCTAAACTGGAAGTAATATATTGAGTCCATGAGTTTTTATGTTTGCCTCCTTTCCCGAAGTTGTATGCCGCACCATGACTGAATTGACATGTAAGTAATGCCTTAAGAATCCGATCGACTGTAGGCACCTTATGTTCAGAGGTTGCACAACGAATTTTATGTTATAAATCTTCGTTTAGAATGGTAATGACATTTTATGTAAGAAAAACCGTAGGTGTCTTTTAACTGACAAATTCCTCTTCTAATTCCAATGGTGTTTCATTCTGTAACTAGATAACTTGTTACCCAACTGTCCTTCCTCTTCCTTAAATGGCAGAATCCCCTACTACATTGGGTATTCTTATCACCTTATACCTTCCTCGAACCTATTAATCCATGGGAATCTTTGGATATTCTACCTGCCGCTGGTTGATTTGGCCGTCTGATTTTATTTAATAAGTATGGAGGGTGTCCTGGATGGTGCATTAATATCTACGATCTCATCATAAATATTTTTTGTAGGATGGGGATCCTGTAAAATAAAAACAACGTCAAACTAGATCTCTGAGTAAAAGAAAAAAAAAAAACCACCACAAGAAGCTTTCATGACCCTTCAGCCAGAAATAAAAAGAACTACGCCCAGATGTGGTGTTAAATTCCCCGCGTGGCTCTTCGTTTTTCCTGAGTCTCTACCTGGCGTCTGTGACCTTCCAGATGGTCGTGCTTCCATTTCACCCCCGAAGCGTGCTTGTACTTCCTGGGGGTGTATTGGGGACGAATGTTGTTCCCACAAGCGGCCTGAACCAACCATCACCCCTCGGTGCATTTCCTAGCTTTAAAATTTGTCGAATTGTGCATGATGCTGGCTGCATGCGACCTTTGTTCAACCACCACCTTACCTTAATCACCGTCTGAGTATCCAGTAGCGGGGATTTCATTCCCGAGGAGATTCGTAAGCTTGCAGTTAGATGTTGCCCCATCCCGAGTTCCAATCGCAATGCACCAGCGTTGGAGGGTGCAGCTTTTCTTAAAAACGTGAGACCCGGGTGACCAACGTTCCACCTGGGGCTGTGAGTCCAACCATTTACCCAGCCATAGACAACGTTGAGCCTGTCAGTTGACGGCCACGTTTAATTACCCTTACCAGACCTGAATGGTCTTAAATGCGTTTGGTAGCTGTTTCTTTTATCGCCAGGTTGCTGATTATTAATCTGTATTGGGCAGAGTGGATAGAACGCCAGCCCTTCCAGCCTTTATTGCTTAGAAATTATTGATGATTGAAATAAATATTAATGATAATGTAAATAGAAGGCCTATTTTCAAAGGCCGTGATGGATTATGAAAGGTTAAAATATTGGAATTTATGTTTATGCTATTAATTATGGAACGCTAAATTCCAATACTTCTATTGCTTGAAATATGCGGTAATGATGGGTTAATGTGAATGCCAGTAAATATAGAATGCATAACGATAATGCTTATGGTAATGATAATGTAGTGGAGTGTTAATGTTAATGCTACGATTATGGAATTGTAAAAGTGGATGCTGTTGTAAATGTGGATGCGGTTATCGTTGTGGTGAGATTAATGTATTTGTCAGAGATAGGACATCAGATGTAAAGTGTTGGTCCTTTTATGTAATATTGTATGTGAATTAATGTTATTATGTTAAAGTAATTTAATTGGCAACATACGAGAAGTGAGGTAATTGATTTGCTGCAAGGTTATTAGCATGAAGGTATTACGAGGGAATGTATTGTAAAGAAATGTAATGTCAGGGTAAGGTATCACAATGCTACTGTAAGGAAATATTCATGTTATTTATTGTTCTTAGTGAATTGGTGAACCCTTGAATTTAATTTATTATGATAATCATCGGGTGTTTTATTTACGTTGTCTTGTAATGGAAGCCATTATTTAAAATTACAATGCTAATATGTTTCCATTGAATTTAATTATTTAGGATAAGCATCGAATATCTTATTGACAATGTCTTGTAATGAAGCCATTATAAGTTTAGCTGCGATGCTAATATGTTTCCCATTTTGAATTCAATTTATTACGTTAATCAACGATTATTTTTATTGACAATAATGGAAGCCTTTACTAGTTAAAATTACACTGATGTTCTAGTATAAAGGCAAGTACATGGATGTTATGGACAGGTTTTTTGTAGTTTCATTGTTATTCAACACAACAAATGGTAAATCCATCCTTATTTTAATTGCAATGATAGTGTGATATAGAAGGCGATGATATGGTGGTGTTATGGTGATGTTAGGGTAAATTAATTAATGCACCTTATTTAAGGTCGGATGACTCGTCGATTAATGATTTTTTTAAATAAAGTAGTTGGTATGTGATTATATCTTTAAGTCTTAATCTTGGATGGTCAATGTCGGAGTCCTTCTTACTTGCGCCTTCCTAGAGGACATGGTTTCTCATTTACGTATTGTTGTGCTTGACTGTGGTAATTTCATTGCGTGGTATGCTTGTGTTGGGCGGGATGTAGACACCTCCTTGTAGCCTAATATATAAGTCTGTGTGTGTGATTATTTTTGTGTAAAGAATCTTGTGCCGTATCAAGAGTCTCGAGCCCTTTAAAGGCAGGGTTTCCACTCTTGCGACACACCTGACGGAGATTACTAGTTTCTTCTTGAGCAGTCGGCCAGGAGCCTATCTGACCTTCTCTCTCTCTGGAGCAGAGAACTAAGATTAAACGCCCTACTTTCTTGTGCATAAATAGTAAAATATACTACTATGGATTCTTCCTTCTGTGTTCGTACTGTGCATAACCCAGTCTGTCATTTATTGCTTACAGTTACTTGTTGTGTGCCTCAAGTCTTCTTGTTGTGATCATCGTGGTTGTGTCTTGTTGGTTGTCGGGTGGTGACGTAGAGTCAAGTGTGTCTGTCCCTTTTTACACGCACACACATACCTTCAAAAAAAATAAAAAATTTGCACCTGTTATCATAGTTGTTGTCATAACGAGGAGGTTCGTTACACTCAACTCCACGAAGAAGAGTACAAATTAACTCATAAAGTAAAGATTAAACTCATAATCCATCACTTATCATAGATTTTCTTGATTTCTCTTGATGATTGATCTGGGAGAGTTCCTGTTTGATAAAAAAAAATTTAATAAATAAATAAATGGAAGAAAACAACAGAAAGTGACCAGATAGTGGAAATCTCTTTGTCAAACAGATCCACAACATAACTCAATCACCAGAACAGTCACTGGTTCACAAAACTGTAACTTCCTGATGGGAATGAATATTTTCTGAAGTCTATCTATACTGGGTATTTTGTTGCTGCAGTGGTTATTGATAAAATCCAAATCTGGCATCCATGTAAACACATCATGTATTGTCTACACAAAAATTTTGTTGCTTCTTCAGTTGTTATTGATAGAATCAAAGTCTGGCACATCTGGCATCCATGTAAACACATCACGTATTGTCTGCACAAAATTTTGTTGCTTCTTCAGTTGTTATTGATAAAATCAAAGTCTGGTACCCATGTTGAGACATCATGTTGTCTGCACAAACTTTTAACTGTGAGAGTTTAGTGAAGCCACACAAAACTCATCAAATTCCAACGAGCAATCTATATAGCTAGTTTGTTATGCACTACATCCCATGGCACCAACTTTACATGAAATCCATTCACCATTTGGAAGCTTAATAGAAGCATTCGCTAGAGGTTCCCGTTTTCAAACACAGAATCCCATCAATCGCTGCACAAAATTGTTTTCCTGCTTCAATTATCTTTAAAGGGTCATATATAATTTTTTTTTCCTTTTTCGTCTCAAGAGGGTAAACAAAATGGCTGGTACCCTATCCAATAGAACCACTGAGGGGAATGGATCTTTGAAGGGCCTGCATGGCATTTTAAATGGCCGGAGTGAGGCGAGCCACGGTTCTGAAAATGGACCTGTGAATAGTAGGAAGGCCAAAGAGATTGAAAGGCGTCGAAGAAGATGGAAGCAGAAAAAGAAAGACAAAGTTTCTAATGACATCCAATTTGAGAATGACAGTCAGGGTGAAGAGCAAAATGACAAGACTCTAACAATTACTCTTTGAATCACAGAATAGTAAATACATATATTTTTCTTTTGAGATTTCTGTGTCATGGTGCACCATAGCCAGATGCATATGCTGCATTGGGAATCACCCCAGGTTGTTGAGTTTCATGATGTTCCCTGCGCTTGGTTTATCATAGAAGGGAAAGCCTTGCATTTGCTAGAGTGCATTAGTAGCAGTAGAGACTTCTTAAAAAAAAAAAAAAACCCATGCCTGACCTCGATGCTTCAGAGTTTTGAGGAATAACATGTACAATTTTTCCAAATTGAGAGAAAACTGCATACATAGACTTTTTGAGCTCATCTAAATTGGTCTCTCATTGAGATTGTTGATATAAATGGTCATATTTGGAGGAATATCAGAGGAGTACATGAATGCTCCTCCTGTACATGAATGTTATACGTTAGAAATAAACCTTGAAAATTCACCCTCACAGGCAGAGAGCTCACTCACTCACGTACTCATCATCTTCCATATATCTATTGTTACTTGCAGGCTACATCTATACACTCCAATGGATGTGACTAAAAAAGCCTGGGTTCATATCTTTCACCTCCTCGTTGAGGCTTTTTTTATTTTCACAAAACTATGAATACGAATTAATTCCAGTCATGTCAACGACTAAAGTCGAACTATGTTTGGCAAGCGTAGAAGAATGGTCATGAATTAAAAAAAAAAAAACTAAAAGTGGGGTTTGAAGAAATCAGCCACATTGTGACAAAATTTTAGCTTACCAACAATCGAACTGCAATCCGGCTAACTCTTTTCCAAATCAGTGTTGGAACTGAATTTGAGAGGCAAAATGCTCCTCTTGTATGGATAACATGGTGAGCTATATTAGATTCTCCACACAAGCTTTGTTAAGCCCTAATATTGGCTCATTACCCCTTAATTGGGGCATATTAGATTAGTAATGTTATTTATTACCCCTTAATTGGGGCATATTAGATTAGTAATGTTATTTTATTT
>JZKD02S2373012.1:103707-144702 GCA_000966675.3 Picea glauca
GGAAGAAGAAGTAAAAGAAGGCCGGATTTCAAGGGAGGATGAAGTCTTTTGGTGATGTGTTCTAAGGTATGTTATTTTCAGGTCATCTTACCATTTTTTCTATAATTTTTTTTTAGAACGATTCAGATGGTGAAATCGCTATGGTATTGAGAATACATATCAAGGTACCTCTGGTAAAAATTTCATCTCTTGATTCGCTATAATTATGGAGATACACTTTGTGGAATATAGGGTTTGTGACCAGTCCTGAAACTAGTCAATAAATAGGTGTTCTGGGTAAAACAGCCATAACTTTTTCATACAGACTCCAAATGTAGTGGGACCACTTCCATTGGAAACAATACGGACTGTAGTTTCTTGTGTGTGAGTTTCATAATCAGATGTTAAATATTGAGCGCGGGACATGCTTTACAAGTTGGGTCTTCTGAACATACCAGAATTGAATAAAGTCTACCATTCTTTCTATAACATCTTTTTGGGGAGGATTCAAGGAGTGAAAATTAGAGGAGTTTTAGAGAATACATTGAGTAACATCATCTATAGGATCAAAGTACTCCAAGAATTGAATAATTGCAGAAATTGAAGCAGTCTCAGAAAGCATTATCAGGTTCTATGTGATGATTGGTTGATGGTGATGATTTAATGCAAAGTTTTATTATCTCTCATATATTCTTGGGTGGAAGGAAGGGGAAAGGATAGTGAGTTCAAATATCTCTTGATATTGGAGGATTGTATCTTCCTCTTGGAGGTTTATCCCTCCCTTTACATTTGGAAGCTGTAGCTACCTTTGGAAGTCATTACTTCCCTTGAATAAAAACTATTGATTATTTCTCATATATTGTGCATGGTGTATTGTGGTGTATTGATGTAACTCTTATACTATTGTTAATTACTCATTGTATATAATTGAATGGTTTAAGTATAAGTTTAAAAAGGTTTTTAAATTGTACTTGATACTGATTCACCCCCCTCTCAGTATCAACAGCGATGACAAACTCCTCAACAGAGAAATCCTTACAAAGGACCACAGTAGTAGTACCAACGTCGACCATAGTAGAAGAAACATTTTAGGCCTATTCAATAGACTAGACTAGGATCACATATTGATAGGCCAACAAATTTTACATCGGGGACTAGGAGTACTGGACAAAATACTGGATGTTGGACATGTGGAGAGCCACATTACCAGTGAGACTGTCTGATTGAGAAGGCCAGAGTGGTTGGATCATCAGGACCTACCATAGTTGGAGATTTGGGCAAGGCCCATAGGATACATGTAGAGGTGAACAACCACCAGGTCGAGCACTAGTCAACTGTGCTCGAGACATCAGGTACAATCGTCGACCAAAATTTTAGTATTTTGATAGATCTAGGTGATACAGAGATCTTTATCTCTAGTGCAGTGCTAATATTATTAAGATAAAGGTAGTCGAGTAAGACGAGTTCATATATGTAGAAATGGAATCAGGTTCCAAAAATAAGGTTGGAGGAAAGGTTAAGAATTGTAGCATTAACTTGGGATATTTTGTAACGAAGGCCAACCTATATGTCATGATCTTAGGATCTTATGACATAGTTATTGGTATGGACATGATAGAATTGCATGATGCGATACTTAACTGTAAGACAAAACAATTAAGTTTGACAGATGATTTGGGACATAGTAGAGTGATTGTAGAAAGGAACCAGAAGGTGTTCTTGATATTTATTTCTTCCCTACAACTACATAATAATATGTGCAAGGGGTTCAAGCTATATGCAATCCTAGTGCTAAATGAAAAGGGCAAGGTGGAAGGATTATAAAAACTTCATGTAGTGCAAGAGTTTACAGACGTATTTACAGAAGAGTTACCAGGTTTACCACTCAAAAGAGACTTGGAGTTTACAATAGACTTGAAGCCTAGAACTAAACCAATAGCGAGAACGCCATATCGGATGTTAACGCCTAAATTACAGGAGTTGAAAATGCAATTGAAGGAATTGTTGGACTTGAAACTTATACATACAAGTGTATCATTGTGGGGTGCGCCAGTTATTTTCATGAGAAAGAAGGATGGATCATGGAGACTTTGTATTGACTATCGTCAATTGAATAAAGAGATGATCAAGAACCAGTATTTGTTTCCAAGAATAGATGATTTGTTTGACCACATGAAGGGAGCGAAGGTGTTTTTGAAGATTGATTTGAGATCAAGATATCACCAATTATGGATTAAGGAAGAAGTTATCCCTAAGACCATATTTAAGATGAGATTTAGACACTATGAGTTTATAGATTTACAGTTCAGATTGACGGATGCCTTGGGGGTGTTCATGAGTTTGATGAATGGGGTGTTTCGCGAATAATTGGACAATTTTGTTCAAGTATTTATTGATGACATACTAATTTATTCTCTAACTAAAGAAGAGCATGATGAACACTTAATATTGGTCCTACAATGTCCACGAGAAAACAAATTGTATGGGAAGTTATCGAAATTTTCTTTTTACCAATCGAAGGTACATTACTTGGGACATATCATATCTAGTGAAGGTATCACTATGGATCCAGTGAAAGTAGAGGCCATTATGGAATGACCAACACCTGGAAATTGCCTAGGGTAGTCTTGCCAAAATCATCATAACTTGTAGTGGTGTTGTTCATTTCCCACTCCAACATGAGTTTACAATCCATATCAATTCCAATTAGAGGAAGAATAACTAGTAACGAAACTCCCACAACACCCCTAAATAGAATAAGGAATACAGAACGAAATTATTCCTTACAAAGAAGAAATAGAGAAATTGTCATTTCAGATGAAATGACAGGAAGGTTCAAGAATGTTGTGAAAGATGGGGCTTAGCAACACACTTTTGGATTCCCCAGGTAACTTCTCTTTCCAATTCCTTTCATTTATTGCATAGCTCATGCCACTCACACTGTACTATTATTTATGTTTCCTTAGGATCAAAGCCTCTCTTTCCTCTGCGTCAACATCGTTTAGCATAGCACAACATTTCCCTTCATGATCATTAATCGTACTCCCACACTCATACAAGGAAAGGTTTTACTTAGAAACAAGCTAAAAATATAGGAATGGTATCATCGAACAAAGTTCAGTTGGGTCGATCATCATCAACTATCCTAGGAACGATAAACAGATTTCAAGGTCACACGAGACAATTGGATGAAAATAATTTATTTTATAGCTCTTCTTCTCACAACTATTTCCACATGTACACGATGTCTCACTATTGTCGCTGGCAGTCTATCCCTTTGAATGAAAGTTCAGTGTTTATTTTTGTTTTTGTTTATATAATAAAGAATTATATACACATTATTCTCACCATTATCATTGGCAGTCTGTCCCTTTGAATGAAACTTCAGTGGTTATTTTTCTTTGTGTTGATGTAATAAGTAATTATATACACATTATAAAATAATATATACATATTTCAAATTCACAATGGAAGATTTTTTAGTCCTTTTAATACTATAGTATGCTATAATTAATTTTATAATTAAATGTTTTTATTTATCATGTTTATTAAAAATTAGGAATATCCCAATTTTTTTTAAATAAAAAAGATATTAATTTTTTTTTTAAAATCTTATAAATGAAAGACATTAGTAGCTCTTCTAAAATTTTATTTAAACATGACTAACTCTTCCAAAATTTTAGTTTTTTGCTAAACTATATAAGATTTAATATACAAATCTTAGATATGAGAAGAACATTACACTCTCAAAGACATTACAATCTCTTCCAAAATGTTATAAATGAAAGAGACATTACAACCTTTATATTAAAAAACATAAAAATCTTACAGATGAGGAGGACATTACAATAAACAAACCTCTACAAAGTCTAGAAACATGCATTTAATAATGCACAGAGTTAACAAGCTCCAAGGAAATCAAATGGCCAATAATGTGGGCTTGGGCCTGTACATTATGCTCAGGCATCAAAAGGGAAATTAATGGTCAATAATACAGGTGTGAGTGGATGGTAATGCTTACACATATGACATGATAGCTATCATGAAAATGCACCAAACGAAGAGATGACATGATAGCTATCATGAAGATGCACCAAACAGAGAAATTAATGGTGTGACTGGATGACAGTTATTATGAGCGGGATTTCTAGTTAGTATTGTGTTGATGTGTTAGAATGCATGTGCAGTTGAACTATGTAGGCAGAAGTTTCAATTAAGTGGATTGTGCAGGCTCAGGTTGCAGTCCAAAGAACACCTAAGACAAGGGAGGACTATGGATTAACAATACAACGTGGTGGCAGGCTTGTTTCATATTGAATTTCTTCTTCTTTATTGTTTGAAAATCATGGTTGTATATTAATTTTCATTTTTATAATATTTATTTATAATCGAAGATTGTACTTGTACTATTGACCCAGTAGAACCTTCCTTGTCTTTAATTGAGAAATGAATATGAATATTACCTTTAAGAAAAGATCCATTACTTTTATTTTTATTTTTTTAACTCTAGATCTCAATCCCCTATAGTGCTCTAACCTATTCTTTTGATTCTGTAACAACCCCAATTTAGTTGCTAGTTTACCTATACCTATAAGTTCACTTGCACAATGTGTTGTGTTCAATAAATTTTCTCTCCAATACATCGATTGTACTGTAACATAAATCTTTTATGCAATCAATAAGAAAATGGATGAAATACTTTAAAACACACACACACACACACACACACACACACACACACCTCTAAACAATTTCAAATTCAAATATCAAACATTATCTTTGCAATTCAAATATCAAACATTATCTTTGCAGTTTTTATTACAAATTATATAATTTAGTTTTATTGTCCATTTCCACTAAGCTGCATGGTGGCACTTGTTACTAGATGCAATGTCTCCTTCCTTTAATTTAATTGATCATTTTATAATCTTTGAAGTGGCATAGATGTTTTGGTGGAAAAAACCAAAACATTCAAACATGGCATTACAATCCTTTAAATCAGTCAAACCATAAGTGACATGTTGTTGAAAAAAAAAAGTATCCTCGATGTCTATAACAAAAAAAATTCAAGGGAATTTCCACTAGATTTGACTATCTAATGAACCTCGGGCATCTTGACCTCAGAGGAAATTCCTTCTCCGATAGTATTCCCAGTGAGTATGGGAAGCTGAAAAATGTACAATATCTTGCATTGTCTTGAAATAAATTGAGTGGAAGGATACCCAAAGAGCTTGGAAATATGACGAACTTGAAAATTATTTTCTTGGGCCACTACAATTCGTTCTAGCATGGGATGCCTCCTGAATTAGGAAATTTGAGCAAGCTCAAGTACTTGTCGATATAGTTAATTATAGTCTTACTAGTGCAATTCCTTCTGAGCTTGGTCGTCTAAAAAATATGGATACACTGTATTTTCATATCAATGTCCTCACTAGCCCTATTCCTCCTTGGCTCGACCATCTTGTGAGCTTAAAATATCTCGATCTATCCAACACCTATATTTATGGTAAAATACCCATGGAACTCAGGGAGTTAAAAGAATTGAGATTGTTGAATCTCTTTGAGAACAAACTACAAGGAAATCATTGAAATCATTCTTTGGAAATGTTAAATTTATAAGAATATTTATTCCACCAATGGTCACCTTGTTAAAAAAAGATGCTTTATTAAAATTGGATGATTGTAATAGGAAATATTTCAAAGATATTAAGGAAACCATTACAATAGCACATGTCGTAGTTAACCTTGATTATTCATTTTCTCAATTTTCCTATGAAGATATTGTTGTTGGTGTGATTTTTCAAAAGAACAAAGATGATAATGAACAACCAATTTCTTTCATGAGTAAGACCCTTACAGACAATAAATTGAAGTAAGCCACCACCAAGAAACAATCGTATTCCCTAGTTCAATCTTTGAGAGATTTTAGGAGTTTTGTCAAGTACAACAAATTTATAGCCTATGTACCATATCCAGTTGTTAAAGATATTCTAACTCAACAAGATTTCCTTGGGAATAGGGAAAAATGGGTATGAGATATTTAGTAATATGTCTTTTACAATAAACAAACTAAAATTGTTAAGGGAAAATGATTGGCTAAGATGTTAATCGAGGGAAATGAGAAGGATTTAGAATTAGGAGAAAGTGACAAACTAAATGTTGTCGTGAATGAGTTGGAAAATGATGATAGGTGCTTGGATATAATTTACTACTTGAAGAATGTATCATGTCCTAACTACTTAGTTAATCATAAGAGAAGAGCCTTGAGGTTGAAATCCATGAGATTTTGTTCAACCCGGGATGGTCTTGGTGGGAGAAACCATGATGGGATAATCCTTATAATTGTTAACAAATGTGAAGATGGAAAGTTAGTCGAGGAATTCCATTCTGGATTTTGTGGGGGCCATTTTGCAGCTTGAACCATGACACATAAAATATTGAGGGTGGGTTACTATTGGCCTTCACTTTTCACTAATACCCATCTATATGTTAGGCCATGTCAACCATGTCAATTCTTCTTAGGGAAACAATGACTTCCTGCTCTAACTTTGAAACTAGTCATTGTTGAAGCACCTTTTCAACAATGGGGCTTGGATTTTATCAGTGAATTCAAGGAAAATTTGAACAATGGATATCGATGGGTCCTCACTACTATATACTATTTCACTACATGGATAGAGGTCATACCTACAAAGAAGGGAACTTAAGAAGTTGTTATGAACTTCCTTAAAGATAGAATAATCACAAGATGTGGTGCCATGGCCAAAATCACCACGGATAATGTGAAGGATTTTAGTTCCCTTGTCTTGGAAAATTTCTTCTTAAAGTATGGAATAGTATTATCTCGTTCTTCTAATTATTACACACAAGGGAATGTTCCATGAAATTGCAAGTAGTCAATTCTCCTCGTGTGTATCGTGACAAGGGACTAATCGCCTCTCGTGGATCCTTGAAATCTGGTGGTGATGAGTTTACCAATCACTTGTGGGTTTTGGTGTAACGGAAGTCGTACTACCAACAAATGGTATCAAAGCTAGAGGTCACGAGTTCGATACACACTCGGCTTGCACTGAGGGGGAGATTGTTGCATGAAATTTCAAGTAGTCAACGCTCCTCATGTGTAGCGTGACAAGGGACTAATCGCCTCTCATGGATCCTTGAAATCTGGCGGTGATGAGTTTACCAATCACCTGCAGGTTTTGGTGTAATGGCAGTCATACTACCAATAGGGAATGGATTGTCCAAATATGGTAATAATAACCTTATGAATATCATTAAGAAGACCGTGGGTGATAATAAAAAGAGTTGGGATATCAAGATCAAATATGCACTATGGTAAAATCATACCATGACTAAGACTTCTACTAGAAACATCCCTTTTGAATTGATGTATGGAATGGAAACAAGTGTCATCTTAATTTATTTGCATAAAATAAAACATGTATCATATTAATCCAGGGTTAGTAGACTTGTGAGGCACAATCACTATATGTGAGAACTAGATTCAAAATATAGACTAGGAGAGAAATCCAACCTTGAAATAAATCATGAACTAATTAATGAAATTTAGAACATGCAAACCAATTTTATCTAAAAAATAACAATAAATCAATATATCACTCCCAATATTCTAAGTATCACAACCTCATTGGTAGAAGGCCAGGTTGCATAGTGAAATTTTCCACAATGGTTTGTGGACTCCCTACAACAATACTCTATTGGTTCTGTGAACTTTTCATAATCTAAAGGATTCTATTTAATTAGAAGGAAATTCCAAGCAAATTGTAGTTTCTCCAATCCAAATTTATCGTAGGCCCATTGGTAGGAAAACATGTTGCAAAGTGAAGGTTGTCATGATAGTTATGACTTTTTACAGCAGTACTCTATCAAATTTATGAAATTTATGGATTGTAGGAAGATTCAAAATTGACTTAACTATGATTTGCAAAAGAGAAACTAATGTAAAATTTTCATTTAAGACTAAGAATGAGAAAATTGTTGAATAGACAAAAGAATAAGATATTTTTTTAACATAAACAGTTATAAATTTTAAATAAAGTTGTTGCGCTAAGGAAAAAACAACCAAGAAGTAAAAAAAAATGTAAGGTACCAGATCTATTATAATAGATGAAACATAAATATTGTAGATAATAATAGTGGAACAACACAATAGATGAAATCACATCACCAAAATAATACCTTTATTGATAGGAAACAATGTTCACTTGCCTCTTCGAGGGGGCAACCTCTAGCAGAGAAACGCTCTATTACAATAATTATCAGAAGAAAACTTTTCATACCCTCTACTCTTTTTTATACTAAATCTATCTACCCAAAAGAACAATCTAGAGGAGTATCCTTTTAGAAGCGAAAGCTTTTATTAGGTATTCTTACATTTGACTTATTCTTCCTTATTGTTAGGCCTTATTAATATCGACCTTTATTACATGGAAATGTATTATTCTACCTACGTGAGGGGTTAGGGAGGTTATGTCCCTAACATGCCCTCCCCCTTGAAGAACAACCTTGTCCTCGAGGCTTGATATGAGGAAATTGTTGTAGAATGGTGGTCATCTCCCAGGTGGCATATTCTAGAGTTGTATATTTCCACTAGACTAACACTTCCTTTATGGTTCCCTGATAGAGATGACACTCTCGTTGGTCTAATACTACTTGTGGATGCAACCAGATGGAACCTTCTTCATCCAACTCAGGGAGACTGGTTTGAGTTTGGAACTTAGTTCCAATCACCTTCTTTAATATGGAGACATGAAAAACAAGATGGATCTTATAATGAATGGGTACAACTAGCTGGTAGGCCATTGATCCCACTCACTTGAGCATGATATAAGGACCATAAAATTTGGGAGCAAGTTTCTGACAATGTTTATCTTTGAGTGAAGTCTTCTTATAAGGTTGCAGTAAAAGAAACACCTGGTCCCCTTCAGAAAATTGACGTTCGGAATGACCTTGATATGTTTTTTGCTTCATGCGATTATGAGCCATGACCAAATTGTCTATGAGGGCACGAAGAATGGCCTCTTGGAATGTAATATTTTTTTCAACCTCCTAAACTTTCAAAATCACTAGAAGACATGATTCATGAGACTTTGGAAAGTGGAGGGAGCATTGCACAGGACAAAGGGCATTACCAAGAACTCATAGTGACCCTCATGAGTTCGAAATGAAGTCTTGGGAATGTCTTCTTCTTTCATACGGATCTGGTGGTAGCCAGAACGTAGATCAAGTTTGGTGAAGTAATGAGCATGACTCAATTCATCCAAGAGGTCATCACTGAAAGGAATGGGAAATTTGTCTTTGATAGTGAGTTTGTTGAGGGTGCTAAAATTAGGACACATGCGCCAAGTACCTTCTTTATTGAGTACCATTACGACAGGGGAAGAATTGGGGGTGGTACTAGGATGGATAACACCTGCTTCTAGCAATTCATGAATGATTTTCTCAATTTCATTCTTCTAGGAAAAGGTATGATGATAAGGGAGAACATTGGGAGGAAGACTTCTCAGTATAAGAGGAATGGAATGATCATGGAATCCACGGGAAGGGGGAAGATCTTTGGGAGTGGTAAAAACAACTTGGTGGTAGGAGAGGATAGATTGGAGGTCGGGATGCATAGAGGGTGTCTCAATAGCATGAATGGAGTGGAGTTGGGAAATAATTCCAGAATGACCCTCTTTGAGGATATTTTCCATGCGATGGGAACTGATGATATCAGGGGAGCCTGCTATGATGCATTGGAAGTTATATTGTTGTCCCTCCTATTGGAATTTCATGTTTAAGTCCTTAAAATACATGAGAATGGGGCCGAGAATGTGTAACCATTAGGGACCAAGAACAATTTCACAACCACCCATGTCTATAGAAAACATATGGGATTTTAGGTGATATTGACGAATTTGGAGTTTCACATTTTCGCATCATCCCCCACATTTCATGGAACCTCCATTGGAAATCATGTTTCAAAATTATTGACGACACATATGTAACAATTGACTTCTTATGCAATGCGACGATGAATAAAATCATGGGTGCTACCACTGTCCACAAGGATGATGAGTTTTCGATTTTTAATGTAACCAATTAATTTGAGGGTCTGGGGAGTAGAGAATCTAGTGAGAGCATTAAGTGAAATCCTTGGTTCAACTTCTGGTGGATCAGACGGTGGGATCAGATCAGATGGTGTTGGTAGCTCATCCACAGGTGAAACAACAACCTATTCTTTAGAAATATCCTCATTCATGGCCATAAAAATCTTTTGTTCCTTACACTTGTGCCCTGGAAAATATTTTTCATCAAAATTATTGTTGGAAGATTCGTTGTTGTCATTGATGTCAACCCTAGTCATTGGTTGTAGTCATTGGTGTCAACCCTAACCATTGGATTTGGACCCCATAGTTGATCAAAGTAGATAAACATGAATGAAATTACACATGTAGATACAACACCCATGGATGGATAGTATAAGTCATGTCACTTCCAGTGGTATGTGGCATGTCACGTGGATCCTCACGATTAAGGAGAAATTATTTTTTGAAGATGACAATGTGAATTGAATAAGAAACTACATGTCGTCCCTAATGTTAAAATGAAGTGACATAAAGGGCATAAATACATATCATTATACATTCATTTTTCAACACACACAAGTTTGTTAATGAACAAGGAGATATAAGTCGAATTTCAGAGGAAATATAAAGTAAACAAGGCTGAATTTCAAGGGAGGATGAATTCTTTTGGTGATGTGTTCTAAGGTGTTCCGGGTAAAATAGTCATAACATATTTATAGAGAATACAATTGAAATGAGACTAATTTCATTGGCAAGAGTACGGGATGTAGTTTCCTGTGTACAAATTTCAGAATCTGATGTTAAATATTGAGCATAGGGAATGTTGTACAAGTTCTCTCTCCTGAATAAACCATAATTAAATAAGGTCTACCCTTTTCTCTATAACTCCTTTTCTGGGAGGATTCAATGAGTGAAACTTGGAGGAGTTTCAGAGAATACATTGAGTAATATTATCTATAGGATTAGAGTATTCCAAGAAGTGAATAATTGCAGAAGTTGAAAAAGTCTTAGAAAGCATTATCAGGTTCTATGTGATGGCTGGTTGATGGTGATAATTTAATGTAAATTTTTATTATCTATCATATATTCTTGGGTGGAAGGAAGAGGAAAGGATGGAGAGGTCAACCCTCTCTTGATATTGGAGGAATGTATCTTCCTTTTGGAGGTTTATCCCTCCCTTTATATTTGGAAGTTGTAGCTACCATTGGAAGTCATTACTTCCTTGAACAATAACTATTGATTATTTCTCATATATTGTGCATGGTGTATTGTGGTGTATTGGTGTAACTCTTCTACTATTGTTCATTTCTCATTGGCTATAATTGAATATATAATCTGGTTGAAGTATAAGTTGATTTATTTTTTTTTAAATTGTACTTGATATTGATTCACCCCCCTTTCAGTATCAACAATTGGTATCAGAGCGAGTTACCTTCAATATAGTTTAACCACTGGAAGGAAGATCCTAAGCAGAAATGAAAGACAACATTCCAAATGGGATTCCACCACTTGATGGAAGCAATTTTGAATACTGGAGTAATAGAATGGAAACTTGAAATATCTTGGTGAAGATGTTTGGTTCTCAGTTTCTTCAAGATACAAGGCTTTGAACAAACCAAAGACTGCAACTTAGAAGGAAGCAAAAAGGAACAACTATGCAAGAAACATGAATGGTGTAAATAGAAGATATGGAAACAATCGTGGATTTCTCAACATAAGTTATAATTCATTTTCCCCATTGATGGACAAAGATATTGTATGCTACAAATGTAATTATCTTGGTCACAAAGCATGAGATTTCACATATATGAATGAAGATGCTCCTATGAAAAAATTCCTTGTGCCAACCATAGTATGGATAAGGAAAGACATTCCAAACAATGAATATTGTCGAAGAGCATTGACCGCTGAAGAATGTAAGGAAGAAGATGAATGGTACATAGACAGTGGATGTTCTTCACACATGACTGGGGATCAAGACAAATTCATTAGCTTGAAGAGAAAGGGTGGCAATGTTTCATTTGGAGATGACTCATCTGCCAAAATACTTGGAAAAGGTGTAGTAGAGCTTAGAAGAAAAAATGTAAAAGAAAACAATGTCTTATTGGTTGAAGAATTGAAGCATAATCGTCTTAGTGTTAGTAAAATGTGTGATCAAGCATATACTCTCATGTTTGACTCACGGAGATGCAAAATCAAAGAATAAGGTTTAGGAAGTTTGGTTGCAACTGCAGCAAGAAGACCAAGTACCATATACATCCTAGACCAAGAGAAGAGAAATAAGATTGAAGACACATGAAAGACCTTGAAGGGATAAAAATACTAGAATAATGGAAAGAAAAATGAAGTGTTATTAAGTGATATATGTTCAGGGGGAGCATCCCCAAATAAGATCACCCTATGACATTGAACTCAGGAGGATCAACCCCACCCTTTTCCATTGGTGTCAAACGAGGAGAGAAATTGGGATCATGATGACAAGGGGAGCATGTGTGTTTCCATCAATGAAAAATGGGGAGATTGTTGGAAGATTGGTTGTTTCCATTGATTTCAACCCTAGTCATTGGTTGTAGTCATTGATGTCAGCCCTAGACATTGGCTTTTGGACCCCATAGTTGATCAAAGTAAATACACATGAAGGAAATTAAACATGAAGATATAACACCCATGGATGGATATTATAAGTCATGTCATTTTCGGTGGTATTTGGCACATCACGTGGATCCTCATGATTGAGGAGAAATGAATTTTTGAAGATGACAATGTGAATTGAAGCAGAAACTACATGTCATCCCTAATGTTAAAAGGAAGTGACATAAAGGGTATAAATAAATCTCATTATACATTCATTTTTTAACACACACAAGTTTGTTAACGAATAAGGATATATAAGTCAAATTTCATAGGAAGTCTGAAGTAAAGAAGGTTGAATTTCAAGGGAGGATGAAGTCTTTTGGTGATGTGTTCCAAGGTGTTTTGGGTAAATTAGTCATAACATCTTCATAGAGAATCCAAATGAAGTGAGACGAATTGCATTGAAAGAGTACAGGATGTAGTTTCTTGTGTACAAATTTCAGAATCAAATGTTAAATATCAAGCGTGGGGCATGTTGTGCAAGTTCGCTCTCTTGAATAAACCAGAATTGAATAAGGTCTACCATTTTCTCTATAATTTCTTTTCTGGGAGGATTCAAGGAGTGAAACTTGGAGGCATTTCATAGAATACATTGAGTAATATTATCTACAGAATCAAAGTATTCCAAGAAGTGAAGAATTGCAGAAGTTGAAGAAGTCTCATGAAGAATTTTCAAGTTCTATGTGATGGTTGGTTGATGGTGATAATTTAATGTAAATTTTTATTATCTCTCATATATTCTTGGGTGGAAAGAAGGTGAAAGGATGGAGAGGTCAACCCTCTCTTGATATTGGAGAATTGTATCTTCATTTTGGAGTTTTATCCCTCCTTTTATATTTGGAAACTGTAGCTACCTTTGGAAGTCATTACTTCCCTTGAACAATAACTATTGATTATTTATCATATATTGTGCATGGTGTATTGTGGTGTATTGGTGTAACTCTTCTACTATTGTTCTTTTCTAATTGGATATAATTGAATATATAATCCGGTTGAAGTATAAGTTGATTTTATTTTTTAAATTGTACTTGATACTGATTCACCCCCCTCTCAGTATCAACAATTGGTATCAGAGAGGGTTACCTTCAACAAAGTTTAACCACCAGAAGGAAGATCATAAGCATAAATGGAAAACAACATTCAAAATGGGATTCCACCATTTGATGGAAGCAATTTTGAATACTGGAGTAATAGAAAGGAAACTTACTTAAAATCTCTTAGGGAAGATGTTTGGTTCTTAATTTCTTCAGGATGTAAGGCTTTGAAGAAACCAAAGACTACAACTCAGAAGGAAGAAAAAATGAACAACTATGCAAGAAACATGAACAGTGTAAATAGAATATATGGAGACAATTGTGGATTTGTCAACAAAAGTTATAATTCATTTTCCCCCATTGATGGAAAAAAATATTGTATGCTACAAATATAATTATCTTGGTCAAAAATCATGATATTGTAGATATATGAATGAATATGCTCCTATGCTAAATGTCCCTATGCCAACCACAGTATGTATAAGGAAAGAGATTCAAAACAATGAATATTTTCGAATAGCATTGACCGTTGAAGAATGCAAAGAAGAAGGTGAATGGTAGATAGACAATGGATTTTCTTCACACATGATCGTGTATCAAGACAAATTCATCAGCTTGAAGGTAAAGGGTGGCAATGTCTCATTTGGAGATGACTCATCTGCCAAAATAATTGGAAAAGGTGTAGTATAGATTGGAAGCAAAAATGCAAAAGAAAATAATGTCCTATTGGTTGAAGACATGAAGCATAATCTCCTCAGTGTTAGTAAAATGTGTGATCAAGGATATACTCTCACATTTGAATCACGAAGGTGAAAAATCAAAGAAGAAGTTTCAGGAAGATTCGTTGCAACTTAAACAAGAAGACCAAGTAATATATACATACTAGACCAAGAGAAGAGAAATAATATTGAATACACACAGAAGATCTTGAAGGAAGAAAAAGACGAGAAGACTGAAAAGAAAAATGATGTGTTATTAAGTGCCATATGTTCAAGGGGAGTAGCCCCAAAGAAGAAGGTTGCCTTATGCCATTGAACTTAGGGGGAGAAACCCCACCCTTTTCAATTGATGTAAAAGGGGGAGAGAAATTGGGATCATGATGACAGGGGGAACATGAGTATTTCTATCAATGACAAAGGAGGAGATTGTTGGAAGATTGGTTGTTTTCATTGATGTCAACCCTATTCATTGGTTGTAGTCATTGATGTCAACCCTAGCCATTGGATTCTGGACCCCACAGTTGATTGAAGTAGATAGACATGAAGGAAATTACACATTCAGATACAACACCCAAAGATGGATAGTATAATTCATGTCACTTTTGGTGGTATGGGGTACATCGTGTGGATCCTCACGATTGAGGAGAAATTATTTTTTGAAGATGACAATGTGAATTGAATAAGAAGCTACATGTCATCCCTAATGTTAAAAGAATGTGACATAAAGGGTATACATACATCTCATTATACATTTATTTTTAAACACACACAATTTTGTTAATGAACAAGGAGATATAAGTCAAATTTCAGAGGAAATTTGAAGTAAAGAAGGACAAATTTCAAGGGAGGATGAAGTCTTTTGGTGATGTGTTCTAAGGTGTTCTGGGTAAAACAGTCATAATGTCTTCATATTTAATCCAAATTATGTGATACCAATTGCATTGGAAAGAGTATGGGTTGTAGTTTCCCATGTACAAATTTCAGAATCTGATGTTAAATATTGAGTGCGGGGCATGTTGTACAAGTTCTCTCTCTTGAATAAACCAGAATTGAATAAGGTATACCATTTTCTCTATAACTCCTTTTTTGGGAGGATTCAAGGAGTGAAACTTGGAGGAGTTTCAGATAATACATTGAGTAATATTATCTACAGGATCAAAATATTCCAAGAAGTGAAGAATTGCAGAAGTTGAAGAACTCTTAGGAAGCATTATCTGGTTCTATGTGATGGTTGGTTGATGGTGATAATTTAATGTAAAGTTTTATTACCTCTCGTATGTTCTTGGATGGAAGGAAGGGGAAAGGATGGAGAGGTAAACCCTCTCTTGATATTGGAGGATTGTATCTTCCTTTTAGAGATTTATCTCTCCCTTTATATTTGGAAGATGTAGTTGCCTTTGGAAGTCATTACTTCCCTTGAACAATAACTATTGATTTTTTCTCATATATTATGCATGGTATATTGTGGTGTATTGGTGTAACTCTTCTACTATTGTTCATTGCTCATTGGATATAATTGAATATATAATATGGTTGAGGTATAAGTTGTTTTTTTTTTTAAATTGTACTTGATATTGATTCAACCCCCTCTTAGTATCAACAATTGGTATCAGAGTGGGTTAACTTCAGTATAGTTTAACCACTAGAAGGAAGATCCTAAGAAGAAATGGAAGACAACATTCCAAATGGGATTCCAACATTTGAAGGAAGAAATTTTGAATACTGGTAATAGAATGGAAACTTACTTAAAAGCTATTAGGGAAGATGTTTGTTTCTTAGCTTCTTTAGGATACAAGGATTTGAAGAAACCAAAGACTGCAGCTCAGAAGGAAGCAAAAAGGAACAAATATGCAAGAAACGTGAATGGTGTAAATAGAAGATATGGAAACAATCGTGGATTTGTCAACAAAAGTTATTATTCATTTTCCCCATTTATGAGCAAAAATATTGTATGCTACAAATGTAATTATCTTGGTCACAAAGCATGAGATTGAAAATATATGAATGAAGATTCTCCTATGCCAAATGTCCCTATGCCAACCACAGTATGGAGAAGGAAAGAGATTCCAAACAATGAATATTGTCGAATATCATTGACTACTAAAGAATGTAAAGAAGAAGATGAATGGTACATAGACAGTGGATGTTCTTCACACATGACCGAGGATTAAGACAAATTCATTAGCTTGAAGAGAAAGAGTGGAAATGTTGCATTTGGAGATGACTCATCTGCCAAAATACTTGGAAAAGGTGTAGTAGAGCTTAGAAGCAAAAATGTAAAAGAAAATAATGTCCTATTGGTTGAAGACTTGAAGCATAATCTTATTAGTGTTAGTAAAATGTGTGATCAAGGATATACTCTCACATTTGACTCACGAATATGAAAAATCAAAGAAGAAGGTTCAGGAAGATTGGTTGCAACTGCAACAAGAAGACCAAGTAACGTATAAATCCTAGACCAAGAGAAGAGAAATAAGGTTGAAGACACACAAAAGACCTTGAAGGAAAAAAAAGACCAGAAGACCAGAAAGAAAAATGAAGTGATATTAAGTGCTATATGTTTAGGGGGAGCAGCCCCAAAGAAGAAGATCACCTTATGCCATTGACCTCAAGGGGACAAGCCCCACCCTTTTCCATTGATGTCAAAGGGGGAGAGAAATTGTGATCGCGATGACAGGGGGAGCATGAGAGTTACCATCAATGACAAAGGGGGTGATTGTTGGAATATTGGTTGTTGTCATTGATGTCAACCCTAGTCATTGGTTGTAGTCATTGATGTCAAACCTAGCCATTGGATTTTGGACCCCACAGTTGCTCGAAGTAGATAGACATGAAGGAAATTACACATGCAGATACAACACCCATGGATGGATAGTATAAGTCATGCCTCATCTAGTGGTATGTGGCACGTCACATGGATCCTCACGATTGAGGAGAAATGAATTTTTGAAGATGACAATGTGAATTGAAGCAGAAACTACATGCCAGCCCTAATGTTAAAAGGAAGTGACATAAAGGGTATAAATACATCTAATTATACATTCATTTTTCAACACACATAATTTTGTTAATGAACAAGGAGATATAAGTCACATTTCAGAGGAAATCTGAAGTAAAGAAGGCCAAATTTCAAGAGACGATGAAGTCTTTTGGTGATGTGTTCTAAGGTGTTCCGGGTAAAAAAGTCATAACATCTTCATTGGAAAGAGTTTGGGTTGTAGTTTCCTGTGTATGAATTTTAGAATCTGATGTTAAATATTGAGCATGGGGCATTTTGTACAAGTTTTCTCTCCTGAATAAACTAGAATTGAGTAAGTTCTATCGTTTTCTCTGTAACTCCATTTCTGGGAGGATTCAAGGAGTGAAACTTGGAGGAGTTCCAGAGAATACATTGAGTAATATTATCTACAGGATCATAGTGTTCCAAGAAGTGAATAATTGTAGAATCTGAAGAAGGCTCGGGAAGCATTATCAGGTTATATGTGATGGTTGCTTGATGGTGATAATTTAATGTAAAGTTTTGTTATCTCTCATATATTCTTGGGTGGAAGGAATGGGAAAGGATGGATAGGTCAACCCTCTCTTGATATTGGAGGATTGTATCTTCCTTTTGGAGGTTTATCCCTCCCTTTATATTTGGAAGTTGTAGCTACCTTTGGAATTCATTACTCTCCTTGAACAATAACTATTGATTATTTCTCATATATTGTGCATGGTGTATTGTGGTGTATAGGTGTAACTATTCTACTATTGTTCATTACTCATTGGATATAATTGAATATAAAATCTGGTTGGAGTATAAGTTGAAAAATATTTTAAATTGTACTTGATACTGATTCACGCCCCTCTTAGTATCAACAATTATAAAAAATACCCTTGAGTTGATGTTCAACCATTTATACTCTGGTTAATTTTTGGATCTTGAGGAGAGTTGCAGGAGGGGTGGAATTGGTGGGTTTAGGGTGAGGAGGAAAGGAGGGTTTTCAGATCTGGGAGGAGACAATCTATTTTTCTTCCTTCGATCGTTGAGTATCTTCCAACCAAGTATGGGGGTGTTCCATGAGAACATGGGTACATATTTAATATTTTAGGCCACTGATAAAGAATTCCCTGAAGAAAGCATTGGAAATGCACTCTATTCTGAAATCCAAGTGCTCAAATGCTATGAAAAATTCTTCCACTGTCCCAAAGTACTTCAACTTGGTCAAAAAGCCTAAATGGTGGGTGTCGAAGTCAAAGCGGTCATAAAGATCTGCAAAAAACCATGTCTAAGCAACATACCCTCTGCGGGCCTTTTTATTCCATTTCCACCATTTCCAGTGTTCCAGATCCATATATAGGATATCATAATGAAGCTTGGATAAATGATCAGTAATTCCATTCAAAGAGAAATAATGTTACATTTGAGTGACCCAACCTATGGGATCTGAGCCATAAAATTTCTTCACCTCAATTATGGGAAGGTGTAGGACTCGAGAAATTTTTTTAGTATGAGGACCTTAGTAATGGGAAGAGTCATGGTCTTCCTGATAGGATGGTTTTTCAGAAGAGGAAGGGTTCAGGGAATGGCCCATGAATTGTTCAAGTGTAGCTTTGATGTATTTAATGTCTTTAATGTGGGCACATTGGTCATGGAGGATTTGAACAATGAAATTGAGTGAGATAATCTTGGCATTGATATTCTTGATGTCCTCCTTGTTCTGGAGGTTGTCAACAACCAATGTCTTGAGTTCTTGGGCATGGGTGGTGGCCATTTGGAAAAATGGGTAGGAAAATAGGAGAGGGGGAAAGAAGGGGGGTAGGAGGGGTGAGTGGGACCACTGAGAAGAAGTGTTTCAAGTGATCGGTACCACTATGACCAGGGTGAAAAGGGGAATCCAATGGGATAGGGGCAAAATAAGGGAGTCGAAAAAGGGGTTGGGTCCATGAAAAAAAATTGTATTTAAAATGATAGGTACCATGGGAATCAGGGAGAAGAGAGGAATCCAATGGGATAGGTCCCAAATAAGTGTTCCAGTGGGACCAATATACTCTTTTTTTTTTTAACTCCTATGGAGTTATACTCCAATATGAAGAATGTTGTAGTGTTGAAAGGCCCAAATTCTTAATAGGAAAAAATGTGTAGTAATTTCGCAACTAGAATGCAGGAGGTAAAGTAGAATGGCAATAGATCTTATTTGTTTTGTGTTTATTTTCGTCCCAAGGGTTAGGGTATTCATGGTTTCTATAGAAAAGGGTTTTCCATGTGCTATATCTCTTTGATATACGTGTGGGGTCCAACAGTAGTAATCATCCCAATATCTCAAGGAACCAACTAAAGAGGATAAATCGTGCCCTTAGTCGTACTACCCGACTACCGAGATACTAGAGAGTATCTTCCCAATTGTTGTTCTCGATGTCTCTATAGTAGTCTGGCGACCGATTAGTTTATCTATGGAGGACTTTAGGATATCTAGGTTGATCTGTATACATGTGCTACCTAATGCACTACCACTCGAAGGGGTACCAAAATGGGTTACAAGGGTGGCCAACAATTTGTGCTTAAGTACCACTTGTAGTTCTTGCATGTATGCTTCCCTGACCACGTATTTATGTGTTGAATGACATATCTATGTAGCTTTAAGATGTCAGAATACGTCTCTACCCTAAAAAAAATAACCCACAATTTTCTACCAAGGAAAGTGCTTTGATACCACTTGTAAGGTACCAAATCTATTATAATAGCTGAAACAAAAATATTGTAGAGAATAACAGTGGAACAACACAATAGATGAAACCAAAACAACAAAATAATACCTTTATTGATAGGAAACAATGTTCACTTGCCTCTTCGAGGGGGCAATATCCAACAAAGCATCACTCTATTGCAATAATTCTCAAGACAAAACTTATCATACCCTCTAGTCCTATTTTTTCTAAATCTATCTACCCAAAAGAACAATCTACAGGAAGATCCTTCTAGATGCAGAAGCTTCTATTAAGTCTTCTTACATTTGACTTATTCTTCCTTATTGCTAGGCCTTTTTAATATCAGCCTTTATTACATAGAAATATATTATTCTACCTATGTGAGGGGTTAGGAAGGTTAAGTCCCTAAAAAAAAACAATATGCTCAATTGCTTCCAGCATAGGTAGAACTATCCAAACTTTTAGAGAGCATATTGACTTATCAAAATTTATGAAAATGCTACTGCTAACTTGTCAAATGTAGACTTTAACATATGAAGAAAGAAAATACAAAAAAATTGCATTGTGTATAATCTTTCTTAATTAAGATTTCACTCTATTTCTACCATATCTGAAGAGTCTTCCATAGGCATTGATATTGGCTAAATTCGTTGTGGCTAGATTAATTCACATGAGGCCATCGAACCTACTGAGTGAAGTGAATTCAAATGAGTTGGATCTTCATGAGGCATGTTTTATCCTTGTCCTTGAATATAATAGAATTGGTATGCCTTTTGGTCGACTTCTCTTAGAATGATAGACATTTCTTTATCACGACACTCCTCACGTTCCTAAAATTATTGCTACAACTAGGTATTAGAAGCTCTAAGATTTTCCAACTCTTGTTTTTGTAGCTTTGATTTATCTTCCAATTTTTCCATTCTACACTTGACAGAGTCACAGGAGGATGGACTATGGTGCCATATAATTGAAATCATTCGGGTACTTGTAAATCGAGACTGGACAAAGGAGAAAAATCTATGAACCTGGGGAAGAAAACTGATACTAGATAACTGTCCTATGAATACATCATTGAGGGAGGGATAATTAAATCATCTCTGGATCACCATATGCTATGGGAATATGAATGGAATGATTTCTAGGAGAGGGAGGGGATTTATGTTTGTACTAGCGACGAAGGAATGAGTTCCCATGCTCATGCGAGAGTTGACACTGAAATGGTTGAAATGAATTAAATTGTTGCGAATGAAGTGAAGTGAGATTTCGATCTCATATTCCATCGTAGGGATGATGCAACAAGATTTAAATCACCCCATGCGAGGAGGATTTGACATGTACTGCTAAGGGAATGAATCTTGTGGGGAGGTGATGGAAGAGTCACCACATGTCATATTTTCCCTTAGTGCTCCATTAATATGTAATCAAAGGGGATATGAGACCATGTCCCTCCCATTTCCACATATTTGGGTCAATACACATTTGTTTTTTCTTTTGATCATTACACTTTGAGAAATTTTATTGCTTGGATGCATTAATCTATGGTAGCTGGATTATTGTTTGCTCTCCATTGATTCTAGCTTCCCCTTGCTTCTATTGTCTTGGAAATTCGACTTGAGTGTATGTGTTTCCATTTAGACTACGAAGAATATTAAAGTATACCACATCTTCAAACTTTTTCCCCTCGTTATGAATTCTTTGGAAAAATCTTTTAAAATTTGGTTTCTTTTTTACTAATTTGGCGCAAGCCCTTAATATTCGACTCAGAGTCCCCTATTACAAGGACTCTCAGAGACTGGTCTACCTTTATTAGTGTCATAACCATGTAGACTGCTAGGATATTTGCATGATTATTTATTGTGTTTCCTCATCCCCATGCATACTCTACCCAACATCTCCCCCAGACTTTAACTCTTGCATGTCCCGTATGCATAATCAAAATTTAAAAATTTCCTTTCTTTTGGTTTCAAAGTGCTTATGTTGTCTTTCTCAACTTGTGTCTCCTTGATGACTACCCTGTCTCTTTAGCCTTTCCCTAAGTGATTTTTTCATTTTCCTTGAGCTTCTTCAATTCTTCTTGTAGTTGGTCCTTCTCTTTGACAATCGTTGTAGTGTTATTATTGAGTATATCATTTTCATCTTTGATGTAACTATCTATAATTTCCAATTTCCTTATTTTAGCTTTGAGTTTCTTTACCTCTTTCTTTTTTTTCTTCAATTTTGGTTTTGTCATCAAGGTAGAGAGTGGCCTTTGATCCTTTGGATTTGTTGCTTGCAATTTTCCTTTGTAATTGTCCATAGTAGAAGGTACTTTTTTTATTGATGATGGCTATCCTTCTTCTTTCTCCAGGATTTCTATATATTCATATAACTCTTGTTGACTTTGATCTAGATCAGGTGGAGGTTTCCTTTGAAATTTGGTTCTAGGATTCTTTGCAATCTTATCAAATCTTGGTTTTCTTTGTTCCTTTTTCTATTTTTCCTTACCAATTTTCCTTTTCATTTCTCTTGTCATATTTAATGGCACTATGGATTCTTTTGTGTCTTTACTTTAATTATTTTTCTTCTTTTTTTCACCTATTTGTTTCCTTTCTTTGGTTTTTCAAATATTTCTTGCTACTCAACTACTTCTTGAGAAATGTTTCTAGATATATGTTCCACGGTATCTTATGTGGCTTCATCTATATTTTCAAAACCATTAGTTTCTAAGAACTCTAACCATCCCATGCCCTTCTTTGAAAGCTCATGTTTTGTTACCAATTTAATGAGGCCATGATGATAAAGGAACCTCTCAACATTCTTCTTTGTATTTGAATCGACTTAGCCATTTTAGTAAGGATGTTCAACAAATAATATGGAATATTTAAAGGTTTCTCATTATTTAAATGCATTAGTAACCTGATGTGATAGAGAAATATTAAGCTAAATATGCCTTCACATGTGACAAACTTGTGAATAAGAAATGCTAAATCCTTCCAAGGCTCTTTGAGCTAGACTCTAGGTATTATCGGACTAATCGGTAGGTGTGGACACTAACTGATCTTCCTAGATCCACCTGGATCTAGAACAAAACATGACAGAACATGACTTTTTCCTTAAGTTTTAAATATTAAATTTACTAACTAAAGAGGGATAGGTGACATACCATTTAAATTTCGCTTCCTCTCGCCATCGCCATCCTAGCTCCGTTCCAATTCTCATACAATAATGAACCTGCAAAAGAATGCAGCCAACCAAAGTGATAGCAATAGCATAAACTCAATATAAACCTATGTATGTGATCAAGGAATCATACAATAAAACACAACAAGCTTTATAGGAAAGAATCATATTACTGTATCATATTAAATGTGAAAGAGAGATTACAACCATGGCCTTGATGTCGTAAGATCCCTTCCAACTGTCCTTCGTTCCCCACACACTTTCACTCCAAGAATTCTGAGAGCATAGATCTGATGATATTCACAATCTATCTTGCCAAAGAAAATCTCAAAGCCATTCCAACCAAGCTAATAATTCCAAGCCAACCAAGAACCCCTTCTCCATGAGAGATCCTCTCCTTTTATAAGTTGAAGAGGATAAGGTGAGGAGGTTTGGATGAATCCACTAAATCATGAAAGTGAGTAAGATCTAAACCATTCGGATGCCACCTCACCATGGAAGTTTCTCCTTCTAGAAGATTCGAGAAAACACTCGTTTTTCCCACATGTAAGCATTCTCGCACCCTACCTATAGTGCAGCCTGTGAACTGTTCGCACCCTAGCTATGATGCAGCTTGCGAGAATCAGGAATTCTCGCACCCTAATACATAGGCAACCTGCGAACTTCCTTTTTTATAAGGTTTTTACACATGAAAATGCAACTTATTTTCTCAGGAAAAGTTCTTCTCCCTTCTCTTTTCAGGAACTCAGGCCACTAACCCCTCTAAAGGAAACAAATAGGTTTACATCATTAACGGTCATAGGGATGACAAAAATAATGTGTAACACTAGGAACTCCAGAATTCCAATTCAACCTCCTCCTATTCCTCAACATGTATGGAATCCAAGCATTTTATTTAATAGACTTGCTCTTAAACCACTTCTCCCATGTTTGTGGTAATCCAATGATTTCAAAGAATAAATTCTCAAAAATATGTAGTGTGAGGTTTCCTACTTGGGAACATTCTCCATCAAAATTGTGGGAAATTTCCCTGGTTACTTCTAGATTATGCCCCTCAAATTTTCCAAATAAATAAATATAACTTGCCCTCCTTAATATTTCTTCACATTCTTCATGAAATCCTACCAATGTATCTTCATGTGGTTCAAATATCACAACCATTTTCAAAATACTTGTCTTTTTATATTCTTTGAAATTTAAACATGGAGACTTTAGATTGACAGAATTATCTCTAGTTCCTGGGCAATTTTGTTTAGATTTGAGTCTTCTTGATTCTTGAAATTCTTGGTTATATTTCTTCAAATTTTGGAAATCCTTTTCTCTGTAAAATTGATTTGCAAACCCGAAATAGTGATTTTATGCTTCCAAAAAATTTGAGAAATTTATTGTTGATATGAAATTACCTATGTTATCTGATTAATTACAACTATAATCTCTTGTTTTTGTGTGACCCTGTAAATTTTAGATCATATTCCTGTGGAAGAAGAACTTTTGTTTATATAATTGTCACTTCCATACTTGAATTTTGTCTTCCTCTGTGAAAATTCATGGCTCAATTTGTGGCTTTGTCTTTAAATTTCTATTTCTCAATACCTACAATAATATTTCTTTAAAACCCCTTCAAAGTCTCTTCAGTACTGTTATCACTCCAGGAAACTCTCCTAGGCTGTATCTCAGAGATGCCTGGTAACTTAACCTTTTTGTAACTATTTTCTCTTAAAATGGGTGTGGGTTTGGATCAAGATGAATATCTAACTCACTGGATTGTATCACAATACTATCTAAGGATATTCAAACAATGCAAGGCCTTCAAGAGCTATTATCATATAGGTGAATCAAATGGATAAAGAGACTAATAAATTAACCAGAACATATGTCTATAAAACAATAGATATGATGGGCTAACATATCAACAATAAATACTTATGATCCTTTGCTTACTAATCAGATAGTGAGATGACAATCACAAATGGACTATGTAAACATAGATAAAGAACATAATTCAACTCATAAGCATATAACAGAAAGAGAAAAGAAGATCTGACAATAACAGTGAAAGAAGCTTGCAGGCTGAACATATTATAGAAAGAATCTCTATCACAATAGCAGTATAGTTTAGAACTCAAAATCGAACCCTTTGTTCATCAAATCTTCTTTTATTTATATCCTTTACAAATGGTTTCAATATCCTCAAAAGATGGATCTGATAACCTCTTCTCCTATCTCAAATTCGAATTTGTGAGGTGGCTGGAAAAGACAAAAATTTATGGAAATATGCTTCTCAAAGATTTGCCCATATCTCTCAAACCAAAACCTCTGTTTAAAAACTGGATGGGGATTTTGTATATTGGTTTGTTTTTATAAAAAACCTCTCTCAATTATTTTAGATTCATTTTCAGTTGCATGGGATCTGCATTTCAAAAACATGTGTCAAACAGAGAAATTTTGAGATCCGAAAATTAGGGCTCAGAGATGAATTCGAATATCCCAATATATGACACCTATAGGAAAAATGAGAGAGGTTATTGTCCTATGATTTCTTATCAACAAAAACCTCCTCCCGTTTCTCAAAAATATTCTTTAATCGCTTAGAACCATCATTTGTAAATGATGACTCAGCGCAGTAAAAATGCAGAATTTCTGCACTTTCGGTGGTTTAGTAGCCCTTTTGGAAAGACGCTTAGCTACCGAAACCTAAGTTTTGACTTTTTTGAAGGGAAAACCAAATCAAATGTTTTTCAAACTTTATTACAAACCTAAGGCTCTAAAAAATTAACCTTAAAAAATTTAGAAATGTATTTTTCAATGACTTCCTTTCACCTAAAATAAACAAATCTGACTGTGTTATTTGAGGAGATAACAAGTACACTATGGAAATGAGGTTGAATTCTCTTATTATTGAATGTGTTTTTTTCTTGTAAAGGGAAGAATGTAGAGTCATATAGTTGTTGGGTTATAAAATGGTTTTCTTTTTATTGGTGATTTATAAGGTAGGAATTGTGTGATTTAAACATATGGGAAGATATGTAAAAGAATGGGTATATGCTATGATATGGGAATAAAATGATGGCTAGTATATGGATAGGTATGGTAGAAGCAATGAGTGATATAGATTATGTACAAGGTGAAATAGTATGGATGATGTAGTGAAAGAAAAGACTATAAAGGATTTAAAAGTGATTTTTAATTTTATTCTATTTTCTAAATAACAAATAAAAAATATCAAACCTTTGTGTAACATATGCTTATGCATATGAATTTGTAGGTGGAATTTTCCTCTAATGGTTGAAAATTGTTTGTATGTTGTTTGGTTGTTTTGAATACTTGCTTCTTGAATGTCTACTCCTTGGATATATGCATGTTAAATGCCTACTATTTGGATTTTTTTTGTAATGTATTAATTCAACTATTTTGTTAATCAATATTTATGTTGGTTTGAGTAAAAAAATTGTAAAAATAACTTGATCGTGACTCAAAATAAAAACAAAGATCTCAAGCAGGGGTTTCATGCACATAACACACCAATATCTCTAAATCAATCGATTGTTCAAGGATCTGACACAGAGTATCTTCCTCAATGCGAAGACATATGACCACACTTCAATGGCTAAAGATGAGGGGGTGAAAATCCCCTCATACAACAATGTGGTAGCCAATGAATAATCAAGCATAGAAATCCAGCGACCTCCCTTCGAACCGACACCTCACCTATGGGAGCAGTTTTTTCAGGAGGAGCAATGAAGAGAAAAAGCAATGGAATTAAAAGTCGGAACCTCCCATCCAAAAGTGACTTGTATGTGGGAATCTTACAAATGCATCCCACAAGCCTCAACAACCCCAAGGTATGTGATAAAATCTGCTAGAATAGGGGAAAACACTTAGTTTATGAAGGACCGTGCCCTGATAGGAAACTTTTTAGGCTTATGTCCCTCAGAGCATGACTTACTCCTCTAGATAAAAACCTGGTGAAACCCCAAGGTTCAGTATGACCTTAAGTTAGGTTCCAAAGGTTTTTTCATGGTTATATTTTTTCGATATCTAATACAAAGACTAAATCTTCAAAAACGGTCAATATTTCTTCAACTTGCAGGACTATACCTAAGATTTTGGACCGATCGCTTCAATCCAGAAAAATAAGACTTCTCCTATGCACCAGTATGGATCCAACTCTATTCACTTCCATGGGAATTCTGGCTGGAGGAATTCCTCACATGTATTGCAAAACCCCTTGGTGTCGATGTTAAATCTTCGAAGGAAACATGAAAAATACGGTATACCTCTTATGCATACATATAAGTTTTTATTAACATTTCCAAAGAACTACCAAGTTCCCTAACCCTTGAATACTAGGACGAGGAATGGGTCCAAACAATAGACTATGAGAAGATTCCTTTTTGATGTCGAAAGTGCCATGATCATGGCCATCTATTCAGGAAATTCACTTTGAATGCTCCTCAACACCAAGTTAAGGAAGCGCAAGGAAAAAACAAATATGGATTCACATAGGTGCAGGGAAGGAAAAATACTAATCATAGAAAACCATCCTTAGGACAAAGCAAGAAGTCATCCACGAGAAACTCATTTGAAATACTATATCAACTTCTAGACTCCCAAGAGGTGGAGAATAATCATCAAGATACAAGTAGAGATAACAAAAAAGGAAAACCAAAGGAGATTTTGGAGCTATTTCTAGAACAAATTATTCCACATACCAACTCAATACATCATGAGGAGAATCAAATTATAGAGGATGACAAGGACATGGACATGTTAGTTGATGGAAAAGATCTAGTAGACATAGATCTAGAACGACTTGAGGAAGCCTATTATAAACATGAGTTGCAATCCCTTCCCTTGGAACAAATGTGCAAGGTACACAAAGTATACCTCAAATCAACTGCGGGGGAAACATCCATATCTTTTGGGGGCGGATGGGGATCCACTCATAGCCTAAAAAAGATAACCAAAAAACACGAAAAGAAGGGAAAAGACAAGACTGAAAATAAACATAGAAACTCATCAACGAAATAGGAAACTATATGATCAACTCGGTGCAGGTACAGAGGCTTTCCAATGGTTTCTTCAACTCCCCCCTCCACCTTCCTCATGAATATTATTTCTTGGAATGTTAGAGGCCTGAAAAAAAGAACTAAGCAAAGATTTCCTCAAAATCATATCACGGCAGAGGAACTAGACATTATATTTCTTCAAGAAATGAAGTGTGCAAACATCTTCATAGAAAGAAATTTCTCGGTTTGTTGGTGGAAAAGTAGATATGTCTATAATGATTCCAATGGAGCAGCATGAGGAATTTTAATTTTATGGAAGCCAACAACTGTGGTGTTGGATTTTTTTTACTTCACTCTCTGGACTCTCTCTACTCATTATCGAGCAATTGGATCTAGTAAAGAAAGAGTCATTACAAATGCTAATGACCCTCAAATTCCCTAGGAAAAGGATACATTCTCGAAAATCCTATCAGTCTTGGGTATATTGGTGGGGAAAATATGATGGATTCTAGAAGGTGACTTTAACATCATCCTCTCCTTGGAGGAAAAGAAAGGAGGTAATAGGATACTGGAAAGAGATGGTGATGGTTTCCAACAACTAATAGAGGACTTACATCTGATAGATATTGAAGATAGAAATGACACTTTCACTTGGAAAAATTGTCACTCTATAGCACACCAGGTGGCTTGTCTTCTTAATAATTTCCTCATTTCAAAACCCCTCATGGTGGAAGGGCCCCTAATAGAAGCCAACATCCTCATGTGGTTAAGATCGAATCATTGACCAATTCATCTTTGGATTGATATCACTAGTACCCCGAAAAGAAATCTATTCGATTTTGAAAAACATTGGCTAACACATCAAGATTTCCAAGAGCATTCCAACACATGGTGGGCGAATGTTGCAATTTCACATGGGTACCTAATGTATAGATTCCAACAAAATATAAAAAAATTCAAACAACATCTTCGGCATTAAAATAAAAATGTCTTTGGTAACATATTTTAGGCACAATGGTCTCTAGAAAAATTCCTTCATGACATCCAAAGTCATCTCATATCCCAGGGCCATTTAGATTCTCTTTGGTCCATTATGATTCTCTTCAGCCTGAGGATGAGATTTTGAAACAACAACTATTAAGAACCAAATATAAAAATATGATAAAAACCTCAGAATAAGTACTCAACGCCTTGACAAAAAGAAAATTGCATATAATAATCCTATTTGAGGGGGAAACCTCCTTATACACCACATAAATTTACAAATACAAGATGATTCCAAATGAAAAGGTCTCCTTAGTATATATAGGAGACTAGGAGATACAATTACAACTAATGGACCCAAGTCGCCATAAATAAAATAAAAATACTAATGTAATATGCCCCATTTAAGGGGCACTTTGCCACTATTTAGGGCTTAACATGCCCTCCCCTTTAGACAAGTGTTTTTTGCAATGCTTGAGTAATTATGGATGCTTCTGTATAAAATACTCATCATCCCAAGTGAAATCTTCAGCATGTAGTTTCTTTCATTTAATGACATTCTCTGAAATGGATCTATTCCTCAGTTGATGAATTCTTGTGTCAGTGATAGCTTCAGGATCCAATATGATGCTTCCTTGTCAAGTTCTGGAATATAATTTGAATTGGGATCGTCTCACCTATAACCTTCTTCAAGCATGAAACATGGAAAACTAGTTGTACTCGCAAAGATGCTGGCAACTGCAATTTGTATTCCATAGTACCAATCTTTTGAAACACCTTATAAGGGCCATAGTACTTTGGTGATAATTTATTATCCTTATTAGCTTACTTGAGGGACATCTGTTTGTATGGTTGTAGTCTTAAAAATACTCAATCCCCTATTTCAAAACTGCTTTCACTACAATGTTGATATGCGTGTTGTTTCATGTGATTTTGTGCCATGGTCAGGTTTTCCTTTAAGAGTTGGAGAACTTGTTGTTGATGCTCGATGTGATCTTCCACTACTTGAACCTTAGATTTTTATTTTAGAGAAGAAGTGATGGATGGTGGGTGATATCAATAGAGTGACATAAATGGTGTCATTTTTGTTGTAGTATGAAAGGAAGTGTTATACCACCATTCTACCAAGGGTAACCACTTGAACCATTGTGTTTGTTTATCAGAGACAAAGCAACGAAGGTAGCATTCAATAATTTTTTTCACTATATCAGTTTGTCCATCAAAGTTAGGATGATAAGATGAACTATGAGTCAATTGAGTAGCCAAAAAAGAAAATAATTATGTCCAAAAATGTTCAGTGAATATGGGATCTCTGTCACTTACAATAATCTTTGGGCTTCCATGTAGATTTTGAATTTTCTCCATGAATGTGGTAGCAAGTGTATTGGCTTTGAAAGGATGAGAGTGTGCACAAAAGTGTGTGTACTTGGTCAGTCTATCGGAAATCACCATGATGACACTGTTTCAACCTTTATACTTCGGTAATCATGTGATGAAATTCATGGAAACCTCCTCTCAACACCTGGGATGGCTAATGGTTGTAAAAGACTCAGGGTATTAATTGTTTCCACCTTTTTTTTTGGGAAAACCAAGCATTCTTCAACAAACCTTTGAACATCAGTTTTAAGGCCATCCCCAAAAAATTCCTTCTTAACCCTATGGTAGGTTTTCAAAAATCTCGAGTTCTCTCCTACCGAAGAGGTGTGCAATTCCAAGAGTACCTTTTGTTTGAGTTGGGAGTTATTACATAAATATAAGTGTTACAAGGGAAAAACTGTCTATGGCCAAGGTAAGCCACAACAGACAGGTATGACTGCATAAATCAAATCAATTCCAATGTATGCTATATAAACTAATGTGAAAGATAAGAAAGAGGCCTACCTCAATCCAACATCTGATGATGTTCCACCATTGAGCACTTCAACCCAAAGCTTTATACATGCAACAAGTTCTCAACAAACAAGAAAAGCAAGTATATAGTGATAATATAAAGGGGTTAGCACATTAGATAGCATAATCCATTAATAAACATAACAAACATGCCCATGGATAATAATCAATATTTGCACGATACCAATTGGACAAGAAAGGAGTATTTCTATTAATAAATGATCAGCAGAAGCGAAAACATTACAGACTTCTGTGTCGGCACATTTCGAAACCAAGAAACCAAGTTCCTTCCAACTGGGCCTCCACCACTTCAATCCTCCACCAAAGGTAAGCTCATAGAAGGGAGACAATATGGTTCTCTCAACAATAGGGAAAGAGCTTGGGAGATGAACACTGATTTCAGACTTGAGGAACAAAGGGATGTAGACTCAATATGAAGTAATTTCTCCAGAGTAACTTTGCTCTTAAAGTTGAATGCTTTCTCCTCTTTTCCATAGCTCGGAATTCTTCTCTTATAGCCTTCAAAATGCAACTAAAGGGTCGAGCCAGAATGTTTCCAGTATATGGAAGGCCAAGGATCAGAGATCTCCTTTCATGACATGGAAACCCGACTTCATTTTTTTATTTTCTGGCACAAATCCCGATGTACGCGGGTTGTACTGGAGTAGCCTGTGTATACACATGTTGTATAGTAAATAGGGTGCGTATATCTGGAAAAATATTTATTTTTAGCTTTGGATTCATCAAAAAGGGATGACAAGTCTGCATAGGGAAATGGAAAAAGACCCTCTGTGAAATATTGCAAAGGTGAAGCAAATCTTTCTATAACATATGCCCCCTAATGTGTGATATTAGAGGATTATCTGTGATGGCCAAAATACATTATAAATAATCCAGAAGTGGAGTGGTAGAGAACCAGCTGGATGAAATCAATTGCTCATTACATTCTATATTGACTTTGCATACATGGCTTCCAAGAATACATTGCATATCCATGTGAAAAATATACCAAACAAGTGTTCGTGGCCATAAAATAGGCAAAATATAAATGCGGTTACATGCGAAAGGCTATCATAGTCACGAACAAGGCCTAGTTAAACCAGTCTAAAAAACAATCTGATGATATCTGTATACCATGGAGTACAATCTGATCTCCCATGATCACTGAAGTCATATAGGTACTAGTCAAATGAAAAGGAAGCAACAACTCAGGAACGCTGCGGCCACATAGTGATGTCTTCAAATATTCTACACTATCTACCAAGGGTGCAAGTCTACATCATGTGAATAAAGGAGTTGAGGTTGAACACAATGAGACATCGTTCGATTACCGGTCATTGAGGTATATTGTTAACAAACGTGAGACAACCTACCAATAATGAAAGTAGGTATCAAGGAACCAAGCACATTCCTACAAGTGTGAATAAAGGAGTCAGTGTCGAACACTTGAGGAATCCATTGATCAGGAGACGATGATGTATTCCCATCTGTCAATGGTGAGAGAGCCTGCCACTAATGAATGCAAGTCTCAAGGTACTCATAAAAGTCTAGGTCCCATATCCAGAATAAATGAGTTGAAGTCGATGGAAAGAGACTCGCTGAAAGGAGATCATTAAGGCATCTCTCATCAGTAAGCACGAGGAACAAAATAGGAGCTTCATAATTTGGTGGAGATAGGACGAAGAACATGTTCATGAACCAACGACCCTGTGCATCTTTCGCGTGTGCCAAATGCAAGTAGTACACAAAAAGACCCTATGAATAACAACCAATGATGAAAACTGTTGACAGAGGTGAGGAAACCACCAATAAGGCTAATGGCATCCAAGAAACTGCACGAATCCCAAAGTGTGAATAGATGTCTTGCTGTAGAACATAAGGGAAACCACCCAGTCAGTGACCAATGATGAAATTTTGAGGTTCAAGGTGACCTACTAATGGTGAAAGTAGAGCCAGGGTGCATTATAAGACCATAGTATCATGTGATTCTGAGACAAACTGAGGGTATAGCCAACATGCAAAGTCAAGAGTTCTGAGGAATGCCCGACACAGGTTGATAGACTTCCTTTGAACAAGAGCATGAGACATAGGGTAGACTTCGGCAACATAGACCCAATGATATAACTAACAGATGCGGGATGCATCGATAATGTTCTCTATGGGGACTGGAAGAGTAACCAGTCGGTAGAGAAAACTCTGTAACGAGATCATCTTCCTAAGGCTGTGATAAACCCACAATTATGATGACACAGAGACTCAATAACTTTGTGCTCTATTCAAAGGCAACACAATTGTTGCCAAATATAATATAGTACTCCCTTCCTGCCCGTCTTTTTTGTTTTTTCATAAAAAATGAATGCTATGATACAGAGGAGGAAACGAGTGTCACAAGAAAAACTAGTTCCAGTAGTGGAACGTACCTATGCTCAATGTAAGTAAATGCATGCGGGAGATGGACACTCGAGGTAATGTTCCCTCCAGGGTATAGGGTGTCAAATTGCGAAGGATATAAACAAGGCTATGCTTGGTTGAGGATGTAAAAAATATTTAGGCAACGGTTTATAACGCAAAGTGAGAACCGACTAAAGGCTCAATACTGCAAGCGAGGGCATGAGATGCAATCACAACTTAACGCCAAAAAATGTCCTTTTTTATGTATTTTACTCTACTTGGTGTGAAAAAGGGGTAAAATTGTGCCAAATAGATGCCTTTTCAAATCCAATTTATGAGTGTGAAAAAGACAACTTCACTCAGTGATATTTTCTATTTTTGGTAATGAGTCAGAAAAGAGCTTAAATAAGACTCATGACCTTTCAAATCCAATTTAACAAGTGTGAAAGGGACAAATCACTCAACAATATTTTCAGTTTTTTACATGAGTCAGAAAAGAGCTTAACTAAGACTCATTTTTGGGATTCTGCGGGGAATAAGGCCACATGTGTATGAGTGAGAAATGAGGTTCATAATAAATTCATTTATCAAGTTATAATGGACTCTCGGTCCTAAGGAAAAACTCGGCATGGGCACCAAATGAAAAAGAGGATCTAACTAGGGTACCCATGTTTGGTAAGTCTCTACCATTTATTAGCGACACTACTTATAGCAGATAGAAGGTTTTGTGTCACAACAAATGGGTTCGTACCTAAGGTGTACAAAGAGGTAGTTGAAGGATAATGAAAAAATGCACAATGGAGTGGATACCTGTCCTGTATGTTAGATTATGAAAATACCTGCTCGAGGTGACGAATGGCTAATCATAACGTTGAAATCCACAAGAAATCTGGGTCAAAACTACAAAATCCAACTCAAAACCACTTTGTATTAGTCCATTAGGTGAAAAAATGGCATGAAACTATATAAAGTGGGTAAAAATAGATTATAAATAGTAATAAAATAAAAAATTACTATACCATTTTGATTTTTACCCAAATAGTGCAATTTGGACTAAAATACCTCCAAAATTCAAATGGCGATTGTGGGAGCATCATGCAATGAAATCACGAACCGTTTGGATCAAGTAACTCTACTTCTCATCCTCTTCAAATTCAGTGGATTAAATTTTTGAATTAGGTTCCAATTTTTTAGTTTTTGAGGGTGTAAATTAGGAATTTCGGTGTACGCGAGCTGCCTTTGTTTAGGTCACATATACGATGAAGTATACGCCTATGTGTGAACTACAAGGTTCATATATGTAGCCCTATACATGACTGTATGCAAAGGAAGCCATGTACAGGTACGCAAATGACCAAAAAGAAGGGTTCTAACTCAAAATTTGGTTTGTCTTTTGCAGGATGGTCCTTGAATGGAGAGAGAGAGAACATGAGGAGGTTGATGCAGCTGTGGATCAAGATCTGGTGGCTCAAGCGGCTCTAAAAAGATATGGCTTGTGCAAATTTTGGGTTGTCAAAGGAATGAGGGCCCAAGTGAGGTTGTTGTATATGTTGGTGGGTTACTGGGATCCTGATAGCAAAAGCTTTATCCTCGATGGAAAACCATTGAGGATCGAAGTAGAAGACATCTACTTCTTAACTATTTTATCATGCTGAGGAGAGGTTGTAAACCTTAAGTCATGCAGAGCAGGGAGTGGGATGAAGATCGAGGAGTATATCGATGCCCACTCTATAGCTGCGACTCCCAAGGTGGGAAGTCAAATCCCTATCTGGGCAATAAATAACCTCAGCTTGAAGATCATCGTGCTTGTATTGACCAGGATTACAGGTTTGGCTTTGTTGCACCAGGCATCGAGACCGCTTATGTTTTACGTAGTAGAGTGTGTGATACCCACTGTCTATGATAGGTGTACCTCACTGCTGACCAATATGAAAGGTCAGTTGATAGAGTGCAAACAGGGGAGTAAGAGAAACTTCGGGTTTGCCTCTATTCTTTGCAGTTTATTTTTCAAGCGGGTTCTAGGTCTAGGACCTAGAGTGGAGATCCTTCCTAGACGACTGCGTGATCTAGCCATGGCGTGGTGGATTGAGGTCATGAGACGGTAGGGGGGAGGTAGGGTGCGAACACCCTACAATGATGATTTTTTCTTCTGGTGGCGGAGACAAGTCATTACTCTGGATGACTATCCTTCTGCGGGGATCGATTTTAGAGGAGATCTAGATATTCCACTTCCACCATGGACCGCCTAAGGTGACATAGGTAAAATGTTTTTAAATATTTCATTTTTTTTTTGTATTTTTGTATTTAAGGAACAAAAATATTTTTGGATGGTGCTTAAATATTAACTAGACACTTGTGTAACGCAGATGTGGGTCTACGACGACTAGATGGATTCCTTTGACATAGATGGAGTGATCTGAAAATAGAAGGCTGACTTGTTATGCTATGCAAGCACCCTCTACCTCATTAAATTAAACTTTAACAAGACCTTGCTTCATGTGTTTAAATATGCAAGTAGGATTATGTGTTAAGTTCTTGGTTTCTTCTTGTCAATGTATATGTATGAGGAATGTTCTTTGACAAGGTTAAACATGTGTTATAAACCAAAATACAGCAATGTAAAGTGCAGCAAATAACACAACAAACTCACAACAATAGCAAGATGATAAAGGAGTTCACCCCTCTCTGGGCTACATCTCCTTGAGCCTCCTTCAATGGACTTGGCTGATTGGGATTAGCTTGTCAAATTCTCTTTACAAGCTGCTGCTCAACTCCAATGGATTTACAGACTGTACCATTGGGTTCAGAATACATAGAAACCCCAAAAATGACTGTTAGAACTCTGCAAATGGACAATGGCTCATCCAACAATGATCTCTTCTACATGTGACCTCCAAGCTTCCCTGAACTTGAATGAGGAAAAAACACCTGTAAAAGTCCTCCAATGGATCTGAAACCTATCCCAAAATGTTCAAAGCATAATAATCAGTCAGAAATGACTATTTAGTCTCAGAAAATGGACATGGGCTCATCTGAGCAATGCCTCAAACAATGAGGGCTTTAAGGCTCCTGAAGCTTCCTCAAACTTCAAATGTGAAAAACCTGCAAATGGGCTCTTCAAATTCCTATGAAAATGGTTCCAATGGACTCAGAATGTCCAAAAACCCCTAGCTGGGCTTTTACAGCTCCTCATTTGGCCAAAAAATGAAGAAGTTATGCTTGCTGCCATTTTTCTCCTTCAAGCCTGTTGTAACCTGTTCGCCATTTCTCACCTGTAGAAAAAGTGAACCTAGCTTCTGAGCGTTTTTGGTCACAAAACCCAGCACAAATGCACGTCTTGCAAAACGCGCCAAAATTTCGAACGGTTAACGAGATTAAGGCCCTCCAAGTCGGAGGTGTTGGTCGCATGGGGGGCCATATGGCCATGCCCCAGCGCAAAAAGTGCTAACCGTTCTTGGATCAATCAAATGCGTGCCATTTCGGAGTGAATGGTCATATGTGGATCCCCATGTAACCACGGGTATACTGTTGAAACCCCACGTGCGTATTTTAAAACAGGGTTAAATCATTTGTTTTATAAAACACAACATATATATATTATATACGTTATACACCCCGCGCCATGTATTCAATGGGCATGGTCATATGTTGTTTAAATGACCGTGGGCTGTAGAACTGAACCCCGCGCGAATTCAAATACAAATCGGTCACATTTAATACAAATAAAACCATGGGTTATAACTTAACACACCCCACCACGTGCGCCAAACATGTAATGTGGTCATGTGTATAATCATAAAACCGGGGGTCGGGGCTAGCCCCGGCCCGACCCCCCGAAACAAATGCAAACTTAAATAAATTTTTAAGCAATTGACTATTAAGTAATATGGAAAGCATGTTGGCAACGTGGAGTTTGGTAAAACGTTCACCGGTGGGGAGGTCCGGGGGTCGAACCCCGCGGCCTCCAAAAATATTTTGGTAAACAATCCATACATCAATTGTCGATAACGGGGTGCCACGTGGCAGCCCTTGATTGGGCCACGTGGCACCCTACAATTCGCCCACATCATGCCACGTGTCACCATATGACTCATCCAACCGTCTGCCTATAAATGCCTACCATGTCATCAAACTGAATGTACGACTGCCATGTCATTTGTACGGTCTATGCCACGTCAGCTGTACGGCCTGTCCAGTCAGCATCATTTTTTTTACCTGTTTGGCTTGGCGAACAGATCGCGATAAATTCTCCATACGGACTCCGTTTGCGAAAGTAAATATACCGCCGGAATCAGGAAAACGAGACGGACGCAATGGAACCATTTTCGTCGCATTTCGAGCACTTTGAATTTTGAGCAAATTTTTGACACCTGGTCCAGATTCTGATCATGGAGGAACCAGTAATATGGGGCGATGGGAGGAGAAGTGAAGAGAGTCCTACAAAACATGTAGGGCAACCTATCTCGTTTGACATAGAGGATTCCAATGGTTCAGGTAGGGGATCTACCTGAAGCCATGTAGCGACAGGTGGTTGGTTTACCTAGAGCATGGGTATGACTCTTCCGACGTCTCATAAATTCCATGGTTTGCTACCATGACACACATCTGATGCCACATGCGTAGATGTTGTGGGATATGTATACCGGCTATATATGTGTATTGAGAGTTTTAGCCCCAATTTTGTAATATAGACACCATATTTTTGAAATATATAAAAGGGATCTTCGACTTTACTTATATCTTACAATGTGTACATTGATGTGATGGTTTTCTTTGCTTTATTAATGTGACAAATGCCAATCTAAAATATAATTAGCATATGCATTGAATACATGATTATAACCCATAGGAATGCGATAATATGTAACAAAATCAAATTGTCGTTCTAAACGACGTACCTATAGGAATCGACGAACTAAAGTAGGATCACGCACACGGTAACGACTGTTCAACTAACATACTACTAACTGGGAATCCAGGCGAACCGCTAAAGAGATAATACTATGTGAGATAGCATCGCGCAAAATTTCTATGATGATGCTATATTTGGCCACATTATTCGTGGATGGCCCTAGGCATACTCCACCTGAAGACACCAGTAGACCCTTGGGTGAGTAAATCACCCAAGTGATGGAAGCCAAGTTCTGTGTATGATGACTGGCTCCAACTGTGAATCCTAGGTAGATCGAAGACTCTATTGACATCTGTCAATAAAGGGAAAACTTGATAAGCAAGCCAAAGACAAAAAGAAAGGGAAAAGATATGTATATACACTAAATTTACATTAGTATACAAAGAGTTTCGCCCAAGCCTAGGGCTCAAGCATAGTATCTTTTCAAGTAGAGCCCATGTCTGGGCTCGCCCAACACATTCCCTTCATAATCTTCTAACTCATAGGCTCCTTTTTCTAGAACACGTCACACGATATAAGGACCGTGAGACATGGGTTTAAACTTGCCTTCCCCTAGCGGTTCTTTGGCTTGGTCATATAAAAGGAACAAGTCACCCTCAGCGTACAACCGAGGACAGACAAACTTTTCATACTGGACCTTGACACATTTTTTTTTCCGACTCAATGGTCGTAAATTCGTCCCGACGTTGCTCGTCAAGACTCTCTAGGTGCGCAAGGCGTCTCTCTAGATCCGAAGTGTCAGGTAGGAGTGCAACTTCCAAATTAAGTGAAGGGATTTCACATTCAATAGGGAGAATCGACTCCACACTGTGCACTAACTAGAAAGGAGAAAAACCAGTGTAATTCTTAATCGTGGTTTGGTACGCCCAAAGCACAGGATACAACATGATGTGCCAATCAGACTTACTCTGACTGGCAATTTTTTGCAAGATGGTCTTGAGAGACTTGTTGACGGCCTCAAATTGGCCATTTTCCTAGGGGTAATAAGGAGAGGAATGACCATGTCTAAACCCCAACTTAGATGCTAGTTCTACGATCATTTCATTATGAAACTCATTTCCATGGTCAGTCACAATCTCACTCGGGATACCGAACTAGGCGATAATTTGATTGAATACGAAGAAGAAAACAATCTTCCCATACGATTTTATGGTAGGCATGGCCTCAGCCCACTTAGTAAAGTAGTTGATGGCCACGATAATGTGTTGATGCCCCCCAACCGAAGTTGGGTTGCAATCAACGAAATCTACCCCCACTTGGTGAAGGGACCGACGGTAAAGACTGGGTGAAGAGGGCTTGGATGCGAGCACATTTTCCGAGTGAACACCGGGCAGGGGTGACACTTCTTAACAGGCCAGAAATAACCAGCTCACAATATGTTTTGGGCTGTCACAAGCCCAGATAGGTGACCACCACAAGCCCCTTTGTGACAATCATTTAGGATTGACTCAACTTCTTCATGAGTTAAGCAATGATGCAAAATATCATCTATTCCTTAGTGATACAAAGTGTCACCGATGATGGTATACTTTTTGGATTGGTATCTAATACACCATCGATCTGTTGGTTGTGGAGCCTGATTATATTCATGATTTATAGGTCTTTTACTTTCAGTCGTGTTTATACCCCATGAAGTATTTACAGCCCAGAAGTATGTACACTCTTCCATGCGGGGGAATGCAGAGGGGGGTTACCCCCTCTGCGGGGTCCGAGGGGCCTATCCCCCCAGCTGGGGGGTTCAGGGGCGAAGCCCCCGAAGCAAAAATTGCCTTGTAAAAGTATATTGTAATTTCATTGTAAATCTGGACCATTCATTATAAGGTCACAAATCTAACGGTAGAGATTGTGTTAGGGTTTTTTGCCCTAGAAGGCAACCCTCTTTTATGAGGGAAATGCATCACGGCTATGGATGGTGGTGAATATTGTATTATGAGAGAGGAGACTGTAAGAGAAATAAGAGGAAGTTACAACGGTTTTTGTTGTAGGTTGTATCCCTTCATTTGCTGGATAATAATAAAGGAAGGACCTGGCAGTTTCTCTGGTGGACGTAGCCCACACTGGGTGAACCACGTAAATCTGTGTCTCTCTTGTATTGTGTGTCTTCTGTGTTTTGTTTCTGCATTTGTTTTATTTTATTGCTCCACGGTCCTGTTTTTCTAACAACTGGTATCAGAGCATAAGGTAACTCACACGAAAAGAGGGTTCCTGGTTCGAGTGGGAGCAATGTTAGAAGATGGAAAGTTTAGGGTCGAGAAATTTAATGGCCAAAACTACCAATTATGGAAGATGCAGATGGAAGACTATTTATATCAGAAGGATCTAGTCCTACCATTGAGCGGAGTAGCAAAGAAGCCGGTGGCCATGAAGGACAAAGAATGACAGATTCTTGACAAAAAGGCTCTAGGAATGATACGGCTGAGCCTGGCAGCGTCGGTGGCTTTCAATATTTCGAAAGAAAAGACAACGAAGGGTTTGATGGATGCATTGGCCAAATTGTATGAAAAACCC
>JZKD02S2373012.1:148113-161547 GCA_000966675.3 Picea glauca
ACAACAGAGGCAGAGTATGTTGTTGCTACAGAGGCTAGTAAAGAGATGATTTGGTTACAAAGGTTTATGGAGGAATTGGGAAAGAAGTAGGAGAACAACAAGTTGTACTGTGACATTCAGAGTACCATTCAACTTGCAAAGAACTCAGCCTTCCATTCAAATACTAAGCATATACAGTTGAGGTACCACTTCATATGATCCACCTTGGAAGATGGAAAATTGAAGCTGGAAAAGATACACACTAGCCAGAATCCTGTAGACATGTTAACAAAGGGAGTAACCAGGGAGAAACTAAGTTCTTGCTCAGTTTCAGTTGGTCTTCAAGAATGAATATGAAAATGAGAAATTTTCCAGGTCCAAGAAGGTTCAGATTCCAGCATATACATCAGCGGTGGAGTTGTTGAGATTAGTCTCCAAGTGGGATATTGTTGGTTGTGGAGCCTAATTGTCTTCCTAATTTATAGGTATTTTACTTTCAACCGTGTTTATACCCCATGAAGTATTTACACCCCAGAAGTATGTACACTCTTCCACGTGGGGGAGTGCAGCATCCCCCGATGGGGTTTCGAGGGCAAAGCCCCCAAAGCAAAAATTGCCTTGTAAAAGTATATTGTAATTTCATTATAAATCTGGACTGTTCATTATAAGGTCACAGATCTAACAATAGAGATTATGTTAGGGTTTTTTTCCCTAGAAGGAAACGCTCTTTTATGAGGGAAATGTATCGCGGCTATGGATGGTGGTGAATATTGTATTCTGAGAGAGGAGACTGTGAGAGAAAGAAGAGGAAGTTACAGCGAGTTTTGCTATAGGTTGTATCCCTTCATTTTTTGGATAATAATAAAGGAATGACCTATCAATTTCTCTGGTGGACGTAGCCCACACTAGGTGAACCACGTAAATCTGTGTCTCTCTTGTATTGTGTGTCTTCTATGTTTTGTTTCTGCATTTGTTTTATTTTATTGCTCTGCGGTCCTATTTTTCTAACACGATCATCTCGTGAGATATGCTGAGCGAACTTCAAGGTTTTAATATATAAAACAATGTCTCCATACCATGGGTCTGAAGACGAGACAAGGAAAATGTGTTCATCCACAAACAAATCAACATGGATAACATCCTCATCTAATCGTGTAAAATTAGATATTAACTCTGCGAAGACTAGTGATTTCTTGGACTTGGCTGAAGCGAAGTCGAGATCGAACTCTTGTAATATGACAATCCATTTATTATATTTCCCCCCTATGATATGCCTAGTAAGGACATATTTAAACAGATTGACATCAACAACCATAGTAGTCTTGCAGAGCAATATATAGTAACGTACACGTTGGACTGCATGAACGACAACGAAGGATAGATTTTCAATGTGAGAGTAATTAAGATTAGGGTCGACTAAGGTTTGATTAAGATAGTATATGACATGCTCATGGAGCTCATCATCCTCCTGAACTAGAACCATACCAATCGTCTCTTCAGACGTGGCAATATAAAGCAAGTAATCTCTATTGTAATCAGAAGACTTCAGCAGAGGGGTCAATACCAAGGCTTTCTTCAGAGCATCGAAAGACTCCTGGGCTCGCTCATCCTAGATAAAAGGGGTGTCTTTCTTCAAGAGGCGGATGGAACCCTTAGTGATATTGGAATAATTCACTAAGAACCTACATAGAAAGTTAGCTTTCCCCTGTAAACCTTGAAGTTGTCCAATCATGTGTGGGGGAGGCAATTGACGTATTGCCTCAACCTTAAGAGGATCTACCATGATCCCAGTCTCGAAAACTAAAAATCCTAAAAGACGACCATACTTAATACAAAAGATGCATTTGTGAGGTTCAACCAGATTCTATAGTAATGACATCTTTCAAAAACAAGCCGAAGGTGTGTAACATGTTCCACTCTCTTGCGAGAGTGAGTAGCAATATCATCAAGGTATGCTTCAACTATGTTCTTAAGATCGTGAAAAGAAAAAGTCAAGGCATGTTGAAAGGCTGCTCCGATGTTTTTAAGGCCGAAAGGCATTTTCTGGTATGCAAAAGTACCCCAAGGACAAATAAATGTCATCTTGTGTTGGTCCTCAGGTTTGATCTAGATTTGATTATACCCTGAAAATCCATCCATAAAAGAAAATATCTTGCTTCCCATACACTCGTTGAGAATCTGATCAATGAAAGGTGTGGGGAAGTTATGTTTAGGACAAGCCTTGTTTAGGTCTCGAAAGTCCATACACACACGGATGGTTTCTTTCTTTTTATTCACAGAAATGGGCTTGAATACCCATTCAGTCAAAAGAACCGGGTATATGAATCCATCATTAAAGAGCTTCTCCACCTCTACCTTAATAATAGGGGCCTTCCTAGAATTTACAACTCTAAGACATTATCGAACAGGTTTCACATCCAGATCAGTTCTTTGACAATATGAGGGTCGATCACTGACATCTCTTCATATGACCAAGCAAATACATCTTGAAATTCCTTGAAGAGTTTGGTGTAGCTCATAATTTATTCTGGTGAACAATCCGCACCTATATTTACGTTTTCCACTTTTCCAGGGGTATGAGAGATATTGATCAAGATGGTAGGAGAAATACTCGCCATGTTTCCTTCAGCATAAATGTTGTGCATATCAAGTGGAACTATGATGTGACAAACTATCTCACTCAAAGTAGACTGAAAATCATCTTGCGCAATTCTTTCAAGACTTGGGAGAAAATAAGATTGATGATGCATATCATCCCAGGTCTATCGGAACCATTCATGGCTTCGAGGATGGCTTCATCCGAAGGTAAAGTCTCATCTAGGCAATCGTGCAAACAATACAATGAGGTGGCCCATATAGGCCTAAGAACAGGATCATCCTTGTTCGTCAGCGAGGTAACAGGATCAGGATTGACGAAAGAGTCAAGAACAACTTGATACACAATCTCTGTTGTCGATAGTGTGTTATAGCAAGATTTGCTTCACCATTTCTATCTTGCACAAAGGTTCATTTTCCATTTCCCTATGAAGACTTATCATCCCTTTTTTATGAATCTAGAGCTAAAAACATGCATTTTTCCACATATACACTCCCTATCAGTTATACAAGATGTGTATACGCTTGCTTCTCCACTACAACTCGCGTATATCAGGATTTGTGCCAGAAAATACAAAATGAGGTCGGGTTTCCATGTTAGGACAGGATATCTCTAATCCTTGGCCTTCCATATACTGGAAATGTTATGACTCGACCCTTCTGTTGCATTCTGAAGGCTATAAGAGCACAATTTTGATCTATGGAAAAGAGGAGAAAGCATTCAACTTTGAGAGCAAAGTTACTCTGGAGAAATTACTTCATATTGAGTCTGCATCCCTTTGTCCCTCAAGTCTAAACACAGTTTTCATCCCCTAAGATCTTTCCTTATTGTTGAGAGGACCCCATTGCCTCTTTCCCATGAGCTTGCCTTTGGTGGAGGATTGAAGTGGTGGAGACCCAGTTGGAAGGAACTTGGTTTCTTGGTTTCAAACCGTGTCGACACGAAAGTTTGTAATGTTGTCACTTCTGCTGATCAATTATTAATAGAAATACTCCTTTCTCATCCTATTGGTATCTTGCAAATATATGATTATTATCCATGGGCATGTTTGTAATGTTTATTAATGGATTATGCTATATGATGTGCTAACCCCTTTTACATTGTCACTGTATACTTGCTCTGTTTGTTTGTTGAGAACTTCTCACAGGTATAAAGCTTTGGGTCAAAGTGCTCAATGGTGGAACATAATAAAACGATGTCTCATCGTGTTCGACCTCAACTCATTTATTCACATGATGTAGACTTTCACAATTGGCAGATAGTGTATCAGACTTGAAGACATCACTATGTGGCTACAACTTCCTCTTCATTGGACCAGTACCTATTTGACTTTAGTGATCATGGGAGATCAGATTGTACTCCATGGTATACAGATATCTTCAGATTGATTTTGAGACTGGTTTCACTAGGCCTTGTTCGTGACTATGATAGCCTTTGGCATGTAACTACATTTTTATTTTCCTATTCATGAACATGAACACTTGTTTGGTATATTTTCCACATGGATCTGCATTGTATTCTTGGCAACCATGTATGAAAAGCTAGTACATAATGTAATGAGCAATTGAATTCATCCAACTGTTCTCTACCACTCCACTTCTGGGTTATTTATAATGTATTTCGGCCATCGTAGATACTCCTATGATCTCACACATTAGGGGGCATCTGTTATAGCAAGATTTTCTTCACCATTGCTATCTTGCACAGAGGGCCTTTTTCCATTTCCCTATGTAGACTTATCATCCCTTTTTGATGAATCCAGAGATAAAAACATACATTTTTCCACATATACACTCCCTATCAGTTATACAAGATGAGTATATGCTTACTGCTCCACTACAGCTCACATATATCGGGATTTGTGCCAAAAAATACAAAATGAATTCGGGTTTCCATGTCACGATAGGAGATATCTGATATTTGGCCTTCCATATACTGGAAACATTCTGACTCGGCCCTTCAGTTACATTCTGAAGGCTATAAGAGCACAATTTTGAGCTATGGAAAAGAGGAGAAAGCATTCAACTTTGAGATCAAAGTTACTCTGGAGAAATTACTTCATATTGAGTCTACATCCCTTTGTCCCTCAAGTCTGAACATAGTGTTCAACACCCAAGCTCTTTCCTTATTGTTGAGATGACCTCATTACCTCTTTCCCATGAGCTTTCCTTTGGTGGAGGATTGAAGTGGTGGAGACCCAGTTGGAAGGAACTTGGTTTCTTGGTTTCGAACCGTGCTGACACGGAAGTGTGTAATGTTGTCACTTCTGCTGATCAATTATTAATAGAAATACTCCTTTCCCATCCTATTGGTATCTTGTAAATATATGATTATTATCCATGGGTGTGTTTGTAATGTTTATTAATGGATTATTCTATATGATGTGCTAACCCCTTTTACATTATCATTGTATACTTGCTTTGTTTGTTTGTTGAGAACTTCTCACAGGTATAAAGCTTTGGGTCAAAGTGCTCAATGGTGGAACATCATCGAACACTGGATTAAGGTAGGCCTCTTTCTTGTCTTGCACATTAGTTTGTATAGCATATGTTGGAATTGAGTTGATTTCTGCAGTCATACCTGTCTGTTGTAGTTTACCCTTGGCCATAGAGAGTTTTTCCCTTGTAACATAGTGGCATGGCCATGCCAGTATGTGACTAACCTTCACACGATGAAGTCGGGGAAGGTAGGGTCCATGGATCACAAAAATAGGAAGTGCAGAAAGGAATGGACCTCCTTGTCAAAGAAAGCCTACTAGACATGGCATAAATGTGATGAATTTGTGGTGAGAAGTTGAAAGTACCCATAAGGGAAGAATAAATTCTGACACCAATATGCTCAGTTGTTGGCTGAGAATTGTTGATCACAGGGATCGACTATCTGACGGATGCATTAGGACTAGAGTACACAAAGTATAATTGGTCGATCATTACGATATTCCCTTGATGAGGAAAACAAAGCGTACAGAAGACAAATGATACGACAATGACCATAACATAGTTCCAATTGCGACCTAGTAACAGGTTATAATCAAGAGGCGCATCAACTACCTCTACCTCCACCTCTATCGTCTTCCCACCTAACTGGACCGGAAAGGCAGGGAGAATACTATGAGGGTGGAAGGAATGACTGTCAAATGCATTCAACATGTTCAATGACTTGGAAAGGGTTGGAGAACCGAGAGCTTTCCAACAGACCAGGGACATCACGTTGGTGGTATCACTTTCATCAAAAACTGCATGCTTAATGGTATACTTGGAATACTCCATGTGGATTTGGAAATCCACATGGTAAGGTAAGCGAGGCTTCACATCCGTGACATCAAACTTGATAACTTTTGAGCCACTGGGTTCTAGAGCTCCTAAAGCAGAGAGTAAGGCATTTCTCTATGAAGGATACGTCTGGAGTACCTCCAAAGCCAACATTGCACAGGGGTTTTTGGCCCAGGTCCTCAACAATAGAGTAGTTATGGGTGGCTCTAGCATTAGGATTGTGGGTAGAGTGCTTAAGTACTCCTTTTAGAATAGAAGGTGGTGGCTCTGGTTTCTCAATCTGTAAGTTAGTCTCCAGAGGGGGAGGGGGAGCTTCTAGACTAGAGTTAGCTTGCGAAGAGCTATAATCTTGAGAACGAGTGTCTATATCAATTTTCACATCAACCATATTGATACATACACGGTTGCCATCTTGCGGTGGTGGGTTTTGACTCCTAGAGGATTCATTTCTGGCGTTCGAAGAGCTCGATGCTAAGTGCTAGTTATGTGGGAATGGATTTGTCAACACAATGGGTGGTAGGTTCAAATCCTAGCAGCCTCCATGAGTTTGGGGAATAAATGCGTAAGGTGGTCATCGATACAAAGTTTACAAGGAAACTTCACCTAACGTTTCTCTTTCTTGCCCTCTCCATCATTATCATTCTGCTTCCCATTATTATCTTTGTCCTTGGTTTTATTACCATTTTTCCCACCCTTATGATTATTTCAACCTTTCCTTTTATTCCCATCTGGTCGCTGGTCACCATTTGGGTTTTTTGAGGATTGCATAGAATGTACATCCATCCACTCAGTGGGGTTGGAAGACATAGACGAAGCTGGTCCTCCAACAAACTGGTTTAGAGACAAAGTCTTCAAGTGGCTTGTCACCAAGGGGCCATGTGGGATCATGTGGGATCATGACTCACCAGGTCATTCATCAACTTAGACAAATATGGCAGATTAAGTGTGGCCAGAAAAGGGAGACGGGGTTGTGACATCTAGCCCCAACCTCCCGCAAAATATTGTGCATGTGGAACTGCAACCCATCCAGGATTCTGGTAAGAACCATAGCCCTATATGGTATTATAAGTCCCTCCTCTGGGCTGATTCATATAAGGTGGGCTAGGCATCATTCCAGCAAGAATTTTCTATTGAGGATTATAAAAATTGCCCACAGTCGAGTAAGATCCAGGTTGGGGGTTATGAAATTTGCCCCCAACCGGATTGGATCTGGTTTGGGGGTTGCCCAAAGAGTAAGACTGAGCTCCTCTAGGTTGGAACCCGAAATATTGAAGTGGATTCATCATGCCAAAATTATTGGTCAGAATCGGCCACAAGGAGGTAGGGATATAGTGGGGAACTTGTCCGTCGGCTTGGTTGTTCCATCCAGCCATAAAAGGGTTAGATTCAGGGTTAATAATAGGGACACTTCTAACATTAGGATTCGTTTGAGCAATATGAGAACCCTCAAATGGAAATGGAGTGTAAGGAGGTGTAGTGCCCCCAAGTCCAATTCTAGCATTATGGCTAGCAGCTGGGATGGCGGTCGAAAACTGCAAAGTGAAGTTAGGCATACTGTGAGAAAATGGACTAGAAGCCATAGGGATGGACTGAACATTGTAACCCGACGAGTGATCAAGACCCCCAAAAGGATTCGAGGCAAAAGAGGAAGCATTAACTAAAATCCAAACCATAGTACCAGTATATTCCTTCAACACTACAACTGTAGTGGTTGCAGAAACTGAACGGGTGCCATTAACTATAGTGGGTATGGGAGTCGAAGAACTCCTAGTGTTTTGAAGACTAGATTCAGTACTCATCCTTGTGGAACTACAAGTCTGAAAGGTGGATGTGTGTGTACCACTTCTAATAACTCTACGGCTTTTAGAAAGCAAGAACTTGAAATCTGGTGGTAACTGTAACAACCGACGGGACCAATGGGGATGCTCATCCAACTCCACGACGACTTATGACTCTACAAAATAAGAATATCCTAAGGACAACTAGTAGTCAAAGAGCATACCAAAAGTCAACGGCCAATATGCATGCAAATGGGCTAAAGTGGCTGAGTGGCCTCCCTCACTAAAGAAGGTATGTCTCATCCAAGAGGGACCTGGGACTCCCTACTAAACTTTGGAGGTAACATAATCAGTTATAGGGCCCTCGGGCATTTAAAAACCAGTCGTTTAGATCCCCCTAGAGAGGTAATCCTCCATAAAGGTTGTGTGTTTTCCAACCCCTATCTGACCCAGGATACAAGCATAATAACCCCTGCAAGTAACCTATGAGATACCTAATTAGTCAAGCAACTAATAAACCATTGTATAATCGATGCACAAGCAAGCAGTTGTAAGTCTGGATCACCGTATGGGCAGGGTAGCAAAGCCTGAAACATTGAAAGCATCGGCTCTCACAAAGGTATGGGTACTAGCAAGATCCCCAAATATGAATAAATCCACAGAAATATCTCTGACGCTAGGCGAGTATCCGGGGGTTATCCCTTCAACTAACTTTGTGCGACCTCGTGATTAACTCTGGTGTGAGCGGAGCCTCCTGATCTTACCAATTATACAATGGAATTCTCAACTCCCTGTCTCAGACACATATGTTGATTTAATTGCCTTGGATAAGTTTACTCACAAAATCCTATTCCAAGGCACTAAATCCTAGACTAGTTTGTGCACCCTAAAACTAAAATTGTGACTAATCAATTTTAGTTTAAAGAGTAAATTTTATTGGCCGTGGTTACTCAAAAGGGTATGGAAGTGAAACTCATGATATTATGACTCTGCAAGAAAATAAATATAAATATAATGCAAAGTCTAATTTTAACTTTTCAATGAATGATATGCATATAAAGACAGTGCAATTTTCAATTTCAACTCTGCAATTCAGAAGTAAAATGCAATCTTTCACTAAATGCACTAAGCTAATGATAAAGATTCAAAAGACAAAAATGCCAAGCAATGTAAAATGCCTATTTTTTTGTATTTTCAATATATTAAAAAAGAAAATGCATGGAGTGATAAGAAACCTGATATATAAATTCTACTGTGTATAAACAAACTAACTCAAGCATAATACCAAGCAGCCCAGAGCTCAAGTAAAAATCAAAAATGAAAAAAAATGAGAAAGACTCCACCCAAAAATTCAACTCCAAATAAGTTACCTTTCAGCCCAGAGAAGCTCAACAGGCACGACAGAGACCTAAGAAGGTTCAACAATCATCAAATCTCACCCAACAATCACAAAACCAAGCAAACAGGTAAGGAAAAGTGATATACGAGACTGCTCAGGCAAACAGTGTGTATATACACATCTTGCAGTGAGACAACATGCGTTTGTACACGACTGTCAAGGGAAAAGGCGTGTACAGGCTTGAAAACAAGGCTAGACAAGTGCAAAAGGTTGAAAACTCAGACCCAGAGTGAACATAATCTGTCAAGCAGTGATATGACAACAAACACAAAGGAAAAAGAGAAATGCAAGGAAAAAAAGTACTTGAACCCTTAGAAAGAAGATCTCTCCCCAGTGGAGTCGCCAATTCTATTACAAGGAAAAAACTCTCTATGTCCAAGGTAAACCACAACATATATGTATGACTGTAGAAATCAACTCAATTCCAACGTATGCTATATAAACTAATGTGAAAGATAAGAAAGAGGCCTACCTCGATCCAACGTTTGATGATGTTCCACCATTGAGCACTTCAAACCAAAGCTTTATACCTGCAACAAGTTCTCAACAAACAAGCAAAGCAAGTATATAGTGATAATATAAAAGGGTTAGCACATTAGATAGAATAATCCATTAATAAACATAACCAACTGTTGGGCACTTTAATTGTCTAATTAAATAGATAGTCAAGGTGTTCAATATAAATTTTCAAACCCAGGGAAGTTTTGTTATTGCAAGATAATTGTGCACAGTCTATGCTAGATTATGAAAGCAACATTAATCAAATTGGAGTAAGAAACTAAATTGAAAGGTTGAACACTAACACAAGTTGTTGACACAGCTGGAGTTTCTACAGAATTGAAATCACACTTGCATAATTGAAATCTTGAACTGATAGGTGTATAAGAATCCTGGATTATCTAATATATTCTAACTTTCTATTTTACTCTTGCAGAAAGAAACTCTGTGCTACTTGCTGAAAGGAAACCTACTTAATTGTAGAAAAGGAATTCACACTTTTGTTTTCAGAAATTAAATCTAATGCAGGAAGGGAAAGTAATTCTCCAACAGTATCCAACAATTTACTCTAATTCTCATGAGACACACTAATGCACATTTAATAGAAAAGAACTAACTGTAACAACAGATATATGCTAGAAATGCTAAATAGATCAATTATCCAAAATAAAGCAGTTAATCTAAAACAAAAAAACAGAGGGGAGTCTATGAGGAAGGTGGGTCCTTCCCTTCTCATTGAATCCACTCAACGAAATAGACTACAATAGGTTAAGGAAACTCAATTCACTTTTTATTAATTTTCCAAAAAGGTTCAGATACAATGTGTTATTCTTCACTCTCTATTTACAGCTAAAATTTGGATACCATGATTACAAAAGCTCTGTTATTTAAAGACAGAGTCATTTAGTTCAAAATGGACTTAGAAAATCCTTGGGAATCCCAGATTCTCAAGTTGTTCGTAAGATACAAGAGATCTATCATATTCATCAAATCTGGAGAAAGAATCAGCGAGAGCCAAAACGTGTAACAACAGAGGATCATTATTGAGGATTCGACTTTCAGGATCGGTGGCCATCTGTTGTAGTGAGTGTAACAACTTTTAGGATTGGTGCACATATGTTGCAGTCAGTGTAACAGCTTCCAGGATAAGTGGGCGTCTGTTGCAGCAAGTGTGACAACTTCCAGCAAAGGTGCGTAGTTGCTGTAGTTGTGTAACATCATGCAAGACTAGCACACAGTTGTAACAATTGGTGTAACAACAACGATCTTTCTTTAAGTCTTGGTTGTTCTACAAATTTTGATCATTAGTTGCACATTTATGGGTAAAATATGAGAAATACTACCAATCAAACATGTTAAGTAAATAATAATATCAAAGAAAGATTAATGACTCATACGTTGGGAAAAAGGGTCTTGGTAGTATTAAAATAGACATTTAGCATAAGAATGGAAGTTTGAAAGGGTAAAAGATATAGTGAAAAAGGGACATTTCTGGGTCCTAACATGCCCCCCAACTGAAGGCATTGCATGTCCTCATGCAAAAACACTTTCAAACCTTTTACTAAATATGAAGTAGGTAGATGACTCCTCCCATGTAAACTGCTAAGACAATTCATTAAGTACATGTATGCAAAACTGTGTGTACCCCCAATATCTGTTAGCTCAAAAATTTGTCATGCTTGCCTTGTCTTTAAGAATAGAGTGTAACAGAGGTTCTTGTGGTTGAGCTGCTGGTGAACTAGAAGCTACTCTATTATGTAGAGATCTCCTCTTTATTACTGTTTCTTGTGGAGCAATAAGGTCAAATTTTGTCTTCACTCTAAAATTGGGTGGCTCCTCAGGCTGACCATTCATTGGTACTTTGACAATTTTATATCCTGCTTAAAAATAAATATCACCACATTGGTAGCACATGTGCTCTTCATTTTCCTTCACAACAGTTGCTACCTAAGCTAGTATTCCCAAAGTTGAATTCTCTGTGTGCTTTTAGTGAGCAACTTGCAAGTCTTTTGTTAGGGAATCCACTTGTGCTTTGAGATGGTCATTTTCTTTCCTTAGTTCAACAATCATGGCATTTTCAATACCTTGTATTTTCTTTTCAATCTGAGCAAATAATTGGGCAAGTGGCACATCATCATGATCCTCTCTAGTTGTTGTAACTGGTTCTGGTGTGATAGTTACTTCTATGATGGTTGGTTCTTGTGTGACAGTCGCTTCCTGGTTAGCTGGTTCTTGTGTGACAACCTCTTCCTAGTCTGTTGGTTCTTCTGTGACAACTAAGATGGGGGAAGAGGCTATTTCTTGTGTAACAGTCCCGTTTTGAACAACTGAGGATAATGGGTGAATAATGGGCACTACTTGTGTTACACATCAAAAATACTCACTTTGATAGTGTCGCAAGTGTCATCATTACAAAGGTCGCAAGTGTCACATTTTGCTCAGAAGTGTCACAAGTGTCAGGGAAGCATACTGCCATGATGCCTATGTCATGCTTGTAAATGACATCAGGAGGACACTTGACACATGTCAAACACTTGATTTGGAAAAGGAGGAAAGGTTAATTGGGCTCATCAACCTTTTTCCATCTGAAAACACTCAAAAAACAAAGTTTTTGGAGGGGAGCACTCCCCTATAACTATCTCAGGAGTGTTGGCGCCCCTCCACAAGCCATCAGGGAGCATTATAACACCCTTCAGCCCTTTTGCAGGAGTGCTCCAACCCTCAGGAGTGTTGGTTCTCCCCTATACACTACTAGAGAGTGTTATAACACTTTGAGTTCCCTTTTGAGGGAGTGCTACCTATTTTGGGTAGCAATTAAGTTGTTGAGATGAATGGGGGAAGGATCCTTTCATTCTTGGAAGGCAGTTGAATTTGAATCCTCAATCAAGCCATGATCTTAGAGTAGATCCCTAACTGAAGGAGGAAAATCCTCAACTCACCCTAAAGATATATCAAGTTGTTGAGCCTCTCCAAGGCTATATAAGCAAGCTTTCTAATGGTGAAAGAGGACTGGAAAGGGAGAATCACACCAAACTTATGATATTATAAGTGGTGCTGGAACATAGATGATTTGGAAGCAAGAGACCTATGATCTCATAGGGAGAAATCGGTGAAGCTATCATCATTCAGATCGTGGATTGTTTGAGCAAGGGGTAGACAAGGAGGACTTGACGAAACTGTTGCAATCCATCTACGGCTGTAAGTAATGTTTTGTCCTCATTAATATAATTTTCTTGGTCTATTTATTTCTAATTCGTGTTCAATCTCACATGAATTTGTCTCTTTAGTGGATAGACCTATTTCGGACTAATCTTGATAGAGTAGGAAGTGGTCATACTTTGTTTGTCTACAGGGCTTATTGAAGAGCGTAAGATTGGAGCTCAATTCAGAGCGTGCAGGGACAAACACCGGTAAAAGGTACTTATTTTCTTCTTCCTCCTCACACACTAGTCCACCTAGATCTAAAAAAAATACTAGTTCTTCCATTGATTTTGTGTAACCGGTGCAAGATACGGACAACCCAAAGCGTACCAATCAATAGAAGACAAAATACTAACGAACACACCTTCATCTATCAGTGTTTGAGGAACATCCCGACCATGAACTTGTACTGTAATCTGGAAAGGAATGTGAGAGGGAAGACGAGGTCCAGTTAGCACACCCTAATCAAAAAAGATGGCTTCATTACTTGGAGGGGGTTTCATAGGAGAAGGAGGAATGCCCCCCGACACGGTAGAGTCTGTATTAACAAGAAAAACATGGGCAATATCGGGTTTACTCTCTAGAAAGGGAATAGGATCAACCGATGATTGGATCAGATCAACCAATGGTGGACTTGGATAGACCACTTTAGCACTCTTCAGAGGAAGAGTGGGACTGACCGAGGAAGGGACTGGATCAGTCACTTTGACA
>JZKD02S2373012.1:161924-172165 GCA_000966675.3 Picea glauca
CGATGCCATTAACACTAACTCGACCTAAGGTCCACTAAGTAAAACAAACAACACATGCTAAGAATCTGAGAAGCAAACAATCAAACAAACCTTCCTATGATGAAACCACTAGTTGCTGATGAAATCCAACGTCGCAAGATCAAAATAGGAAGGGATGGGGATAAAGTGGGTGGATTAGTTACGTTGGCGACTTGATTAATGGACTTTCACCTTGGTGCAAGATTCCACGCAGTAATTGTGGATTTACCCTCAAAGAAGCCCGAGTAATTTTGACCAACGTCTGTTCCAGGTACAGTGAGACTTCCCTTCACCGTCACCTTGTGTGAGACCCTAAAGATTGTGGGTCCAAATTTGTCCCTCCAAATTTGTCCATCCAACTGCAGCTTTAGCAAATCTTGCTGGCCTGCTTCTCCTTTTAGGTAATGTATATACAAAAACAAAAGATTTCTTCTTAGGTTTAGGAGAAGGAGTTTGTTCTTCAACAATCAAGCTGGAAGAAGGAGGGAGTTCTTCAACAACCATACAAGGAGGAAATTTTGGGATGCTGGGGTTTGGTATTATCTATACATCGTCACCTGATGAATGATGCACATAATCATCAAGTGAAGCCGATGATTCTGGTGCAATTTGTTAACATTTTGTCTGCAATGAGAAAATAATGTCTTGAAATTCCTTGCATAAGGTGAAACCTGGAATATGTACCTCCATAAAATCTGTTAGCCTCTCACTTAAGTTGGTATTATTGATATCAAAATTTGAAAGTGTTTATGTATTCGCAAGATTAGGACACTCTGTTGCAACAACTCTGTCGATATCTTTCTGAGGTTTCCTTCTAGATCGACGTCTTATTTTCTGAGGAAATTTAGTGACAATGACAATAGGGGTTTTAACGGATGTTGCAGCGATAGAAGGATTTTGATTTGTTGCTAGCTCAATAGTAGAAGTAGTTGTCATGCTGTCAGTTACAATTGGGGCCCGAACTTCTGTGGCAATGGAATTTTCTGAGCGAGTTTGCTTCCTCAGTAAAGTAGAAATAGGAGAAAATATTGCCCTTTTCTTAGCTTTAGACGGAGGAGTGAGCTCTGTAACAACCTCTGTTGTGACCACGGACTAAGGCTTGTGAGGCTCACTTACCTCTATGGCAATAGGGTTTGGTTGTTCTGAATGAACACTATCGAGGCATTTCTGAGTTGTATGAGAGGTGCTTCTAATTTTGCGTTTGGTATTTGGAGTGGTCTTACAGGAAATTACATTCGAGGTTCTAACTGCTGGTGCAGCTGAAGGCATATGAGTTGACTATTCTGTGTTGGTTGTAACGACAGGCACAACAGTTGATTGGTCTGGGTTGGATGTAACAACAGGCACAAAAATGAGTTGTTCAGGGCTAGCTATTATAGCAGGAATAGTAGGTGGCATAGGCACTTCATGTAATGGGTCATGAGGAAGTCCCATTACGTTATGAATCAACAGGCCTGTGAGTCTATGATTGGAAAAACAATTCATGGAGTGCTTGGATATTTTGACAAACTGAGAAAAATTATGTAAATATTGAAGAATATAATAAGGCATGTTGATTAATTTATGATGTCTCAAATGGGATAGTATGATAAAATCAGAAAAGTAAACAACTTGGTATCATCCTTCACAGGTAATGTACCTTTTGATAAATTCTGCGACTTTCCCCCAAGGTGCTGGTAAGGAATTGGCATCGACACCTTGGCCCTTGGTCTACACTCGCTCATTTCCCATGAGAAAACCCTTCTGTGCATCAGGAATATGCGCTTTTTTGTTAAACCATTTTGCTCCTGTGGTTGACAATCTTGTCACCGCCGCTATGCTTTCTTCTGTCACTAGAATCTGCACTCCATGTACCATTGAATAGTCATTTGTGAGATTCTAACTGAACTCCAGGACTTTTGCTTCATTAAAGCCCTGCAGCTTCTTAAAATAGGAAATCCAGCCAGCCTGCAGAAATATTTGATAAACATCCAGGTGCAGCAGTAATGTATTGATATTTTTTGGCTCATATCTTATGGGCATTCCTCCCATGATGTTGTGTTTGTATTAGACAGTAAATTAGGAGGAGAAATCGACACCTAAACCAGTGACAGAGCAATTCGATCATGGATTTGCATGAAGAACGCAGTGTCGCAGCAAAAATAAGTGGGGTTAGAAGGTGGCGGAGGTGAAATATAAAAAGGAATTTATCGATTAGGTCGACATGGATTTTCATTCCCCCCCCAACTAATCTTATTGGCTCGCGGTTTAACGGATTAGGACAATCGGTCAGATAGTCATCAAAGCATTCTTTCATATGCATATCACTTAGACACGTAAGATTAGCAACGTACCTCATAACTTACCACCCGAACTTAGCTGTCAGAGTAACTGCACTATCCAACCACCATTTATCCATGCAGAGTGGCCATAATAATGAGAGATGGCTTCAAAATGTGAGAAATTCTTAGATGACAAGTGGAGAAGGTGTGGAGTCCTTTCATTGGTCAATCCATTGGAAATCAATGGTTGCGAAATGATGAAGCAACCTTTTCTGTCAGAGAGAGTGAAAAAGATAGCAGCGATAATGTCAAAGTAGTAGTGTTTCAGCTTGGAAAGATAGCAGAGATGAAAAGAGTGATTGAGTATCAGCATGAAAAAGTGGCGAAATTGCAAAAATGGGTGAAAATAGTGAAAAAGGAATATAGCGGTGGGTGTACTAGCATGTAATTTGGCTGGATGGTGAAATTAGGTGTAGTAGCATGAAAGTCGTCCAAATGAGTGTAACAACATATAAAACAAAAGAGTCAGGAAAATGGTGTAACAACTTGTAAGTTAGCCAAAAGAGTGTAACAGCATGTAAGTCAGCCAAAAAAAACGTAACAGCATGTAAAACGACCAATTTTTCGGAAAGAGGTGTAACAGCATGTAAAACGACCAATTTGTCGGAAAGGGGTGTAACAACATGTAAAACTGATTGAACACAGTATGACTTAGTTTTTAGGAAGTTTTTCAAATTCCAAAAACTAATCCTTTGTCTCCTTAAGCTTCAATCTCCCTTGCTTTTCATCAATCCATCTACACACAAGTAACTGTCGGATACCCTTCCAGGCTGAATTTATTAAAAAGAAACAGAAAATTCAAAAAACATAAATTTTAAAATTGCAGAGTTTATTTATATACGAGGTTTTATTGAAATCAACAAGTTTTAAGGTTCAGAAGGGGAAGGAGTAGGCTCCATTCCCTGCAAAAAATGATAACCTGTGTCAGCTGTACATCTCGATTTAAATTCTTCCTTGGAAAATGGACGTTGATATAGGCACAAGCGATGACCATTTGCATGTAACTATGTATTGGATCCATCAATAGTTATTAACCTGACTATCCCATTGGGAAAAATAGTGTCTACCTCGTAAGGTCCCAGCCATCTTGTACGTAGTTTTCCCTGGAATTCTTTGAAGCACGAATTGTATAACATAACCCAATCTCCTTTTTGGAATAATTTCTTCTTGATGACTCGGTCATGCCATTTTTTTCTCTGTTGTTGAATTACTGTGGTTTGATGAATAGCGTCCAAACACTTTTCATCAAGCTCATTGAGCTACTACAGTCTGGCCTTCTGTGCCATAGTCAAGTTGAGGTTGACTATTGATGTAGTTCTTAAGGTTTTGATTTTGACTTTTCTTTGTTTGTCGTTGGTCCGCGTGACTGGTGTCAGGTTCATGTTGCAATTGTCTTTGTATGTCGGATAAACTCTACAACAAGACTACATTAATTTAAGTTTTCTTCTCTTTCTCTTTTATCAACCTCTCGTTGTCGGCCTTACAGCTCTGTAGTTCAACCATGAGGCTCCTCACAGTCTCAGCTAGATCTGGAGGGGTCTCTACCACCCTCCTTTCATCAGACTCTTCGTCTCTATTGTGGGAGCCATCCGCCACTTCGTGGTGCGTCACCATTCTATGTGTCTGCAGTTTCCCGCGGTTGATCATCTGCTTGTGTGCAAAAAAAACACTTTTTGTTAGTCAATATTTATATTCATTCATAACCAGCACATAATTCATATTTTTCAAATGCATACACACAATAGGAATTTTCATTCTTAACTTCGACTTTTGATAAAGGGGGTTAAGATAGAGGGTTACTCCTTTTAAGAGTACTTTAAATGGAGTTTATGAGCAACTTGTTCATGAGCCCAAGCATGCCAAGTGTTGTAACCATGCTCTAATATCAATTTGTCACATACCCACTATGGAAAAAATAAAATTTTCACTCTTCCTCAAGGGATAGAATCCCCGAATTCCTACGGGGGCCTAGTGTAGGCTAGCTCTTTCCTTATCCACCTCCATGTGATCGATGGTTATGACCACAGGCCAAGCCAAGAGGCACCTTTCACATTTCACGACTCAACGATGCAAGAGAGTCAAGTCTTTCGACTCTTTAAACCCTGAAACCCGAATTTTCTTTCCTTCGATGAGATCGACGGCTGCGAATCTCCCCCTGATCTGACGGTCCTGGCCGTACCGAAATTTCGGTAACCAGGAGTTCGAAATGCAGCGACCTAAACCACTGGTCACTCCATTCCCTGGACTCAGATATGGGAATTCGTGTATGAGATCAACGACCCTCATTGATATGGATCTGATAGTCACTATCGCTCCTGAGCTTAAGGGTGTTGAAGGACACTTAGTCTTAATCCCTTTGTTTTTCTACGAGATCCAATGGCACTCAGGGTTTCAGAGCTTTCCCCAAACTCTGACCACTCACCACGCATCTCCTCCGATGGATGGTCCAAATCCTTTCGGGACTCCTCCTTTCTACCACATGACCCTTTCCTGTGACCTAGGGCTCATCCATAGAGCCTGTCGGGGTTTCGTGTACCGAGATTTCACGACTTGAGAAAATGAGGGGTCTTGCCCTTTTTTTTTCCGGGTGCTGAAACATTGAAACCTATTCACGCTAAATCGATTCGAGGTTTCGTATACTGGGATTTCACTACTTGCAAAAATGAGGGGTCTTTCCCTTTGGTTTCCTGGTTGCCAAAATGCCAAAACCTATTCATGCTAAACCGGTTGTCCAGATCACTCATGGATCAACGACCACGATCACGTCATGATTTCATGAATCATGAGTTCATGCAGTCCTACCCTTTGACCAATCCAAGTCACGAGTCAACGAAATGCTACCTGACTACCACGTGTCTTGTGCCGATGGATGGTTCTAAATACTTCGGGACTTTCAGGATGTTGTCAAGTCCACTCTCCCGCCTATGCAAAGGTTAAGATCAATGGTCAATAGAGCTCTGATCGATCCTTGGATATACAGTCCTGGATTCCATCACTACTTTTGAAGGCTGAAGGGGTCGAGGTGTTAACACCTATGTTCCTTCCTCCAATCTAATGGTCATGACAGACCTCAGATCCTCTGAAAGGATCTCGCCTATTCATCTAGCAAACGAAGGGGTACTCTCTCTCAGTATTTGAAACTCACTATCCTTCCTGAGCTTTGTCAGCTATGAAGGACTTGAGAGCTTTGTGCTCTTTCACCTGGACTTAACTCTTAGAATATTCTTCAGCACAACTATTGCACTCCTTCATCAAGGGGTTTTGGGGTTCTATTTGATCGCAGAGAGCCTATGCATATCTGCACTACCTCTCATGAGATTAACAAACTCCACCCTCCAAGGGACTCAGAACGACTAGGTGAGTAAACCATCATACATGCAACTACGCTAAGGTCGACAAGCTCATAGTTCATGGCTCTAGCTTAAGACACTACAAAAATCAAGAGTTTATGAGAACAAGTCATGTTTGAACCATATAATTCCTTACTTTCATAACTATACAACCACGCAGAAATAGAAGGGGTACAGTATATCCATAAAGCATTCATTCAAATTCTTGAAGGCATACACAGTATAACCAATTCATACACAGTTACAGCTAAATTACATAGCGCAGGAGATCACTTATTTATTACAAGTTGCTGCCAAACAACCAATTGTGGGTGTTCGTCCTTTCTAAGCTTGAATCACAAGATTCGACCTCTCAGGGCCTCGAAATCCCACGATTTCGAAACCTGAGAGAACTATTCTTCCTTGTACAAGGTTTCCAGACTCACATCACATGATCCTTCAGAGGGTTCTTGGGTAATTATCCCTAGGGTTGGTGACCTGACTGAAAAGCCTTCCTAATTTGCCGAGCTATGAACTTTGTGACAGGGGTAAAGTAAACTCATGGGTTTACTATAATAGTAATCTTTTCAAGGAACTCACTCCAACTCTAGAATGTAAGGAAACTTCTCGGGAGAAGGTGCCTTCAGGAAATTAAACCAGGGCATAGAACGAGTCAAGTAGATGGGACAATTCTCAAGGGAACGGACTCATGTTTTGAACTTATTCATTCTATACATAAATCAATTATGGTCATATAAGTATAAGCATGAATCCATTATTTCCAATCAAAACACAAGGCAAACACTTCTATATAGAAACCATTTATGAATGTATAAACATAAGCATGCGTTCATGATATTCAATTCAAAATACAAGACAAAACACTTATCAGAAACACCAGACATGATGCGACTGCTGAGAGGGGTGCTTGTTTCCACCCAACCGTAGGTTCAGTGACTCCAGACAGATTTACCACTAGCCACCCTCGAGCTAGACCATGAGGCTTTGAGATTCAATCTCCTACTTCCATCTCAACGGAAGTCAAGGACGAAGGTTACTCTCCTTCTCCTTGTTCAAAACTCCCTGTATTTCCAGAGTTCCTCTGGTTTTTTCTTCCGTGATACCTGTCGCACATGTTTTTCTCCTCTCCCCCCACACTTCCTTTCTTACCTTTTGCTGCAAGATTGCATGTAGCGTGAATTCCCCTATCCATGGTCAGGTCTGAAAGCTTCTACCGATGGGAGGTTCACCCCCATCCCCTCATTAACTCTTGAGGAGCCTCCCCACCTACCATCCTGGCAGGTAATTCATTTCAGGGTCAGAAAGTTTCTTTGGTCTTTAAGCAAGTAAAAACTAGTACGGTATTGGTTCGGTGGAAGTTAACACCACCATTGCAAGTCCCTTCCACCACCTCTCATTAGCCATCGTGGTCTCTTTTAACACATCCCCCCTCCCATCATTCATGCAACACATATTCATAACATAATTTGCATTCATCAACCTTTTATACAAAGGTCCGTCAAATCAAACATTCACATCTTTGAGTTTTCCATAGTTCCTGGCCAATATAGTTATTTTTATAGACTGGGGGAAACAGGGTGTTACAGGAGGTATCCCATGCTGGAATGAATTGCGGTATCCCAACAAAAGCATTTTCAAGTTCCTTGAATCTACAAGCTCTTTGGGTATCCTTCCACTCAATTTGTTTCCATTCAAACCAAGATACTCAACATTTTTCAGCTTCCCATACTCGGCCTGAATGCTGCCCAAGAAGTAATTTCCTACGAGGTCAAGATACCTAAGCTTCCCCAGATAGCTCAAATCTAGTGGCAATGCCCTTGATAGATTGTTCTTAAAGACATCGATAACCTCTAGGCTCCTCAAATTTGATATGTTGGAGGGGAGGCTTCCAATCATGAAGTTATAGGAGATATTGAGTAGACGAAGGGCTAGAAGATTTGTGACCTAACTCGGGAATGGGCTTGAAATATTCATGGTGGAGAGATTTACAGCCACTACCCGACAGATATGGTCACATTGAATTCCAGACCATGGGTGGTATGATTGGAGCCTTTCCAACTATCTAACAGATGATTAGTATCAATCATTGTCGCTTTCATTGATACCAGCACTATCTCATCTCCATGGAATGAAGAATCGTGGATAGCAGCTGATGGGTATAGAAACAAGGCATGCCCCCCAAAAAAAAACATTTGCAAAGCAAGATTTTGCAACCTATCAGTTGAATAAGTCTACGATGGAAATAATGCCTAGTGGGACTTACCACAATCCTCTTCAGGACCTAAGTGAACTTTTGACAATCTTCTCAGTGAACTTTCGAGAACCAACCTCCAGTGAACTTCCGACAATCGTTTTAGTAGGCAAACAAAAATAGAAAAATACGCATACAAGAGAATATACAATTTTTAGAGATAAACATGCGGAAGATGATTTGTATTATATGAGCCAAAACAACATGATTTTACAGACTTAAATTTGAGCATAAGCTTCTCTCTCTCAAAACATTACACACAGACTGATAGACTGAAACTAAATGCTTTTACCACTTTAGGTTCATACTGGCCAATCCAGAATCACGCAGGCTTATCAAAGAAAATTAAAAGAAAGACTCAAAGCTCAAAGAGAGGGATCTTAGAAGACTTGGACTGACTAAAAAATGAGACCCCTTCTCCTTATATACAAGTTTTTGGAGAAAGGAATCATTTTTTGAAAAGACATTCGACTTATTCCCCTAATAATCAAATCTACTTTCTATATTTATTGTATACTTGGAGGAGAGAACATGAAAGATCCATCCGACCAAGATTCTAATCATCTTTCCACATATTTGGAAGTACCCTGAAAATGTGGTTCAAACCACGCCAAAAGCCAAAGAACTACTCTGGGTTTCCAAGATTCCTTGCGACATATAAATGACAAGAGTTTGTACAAAGTGGATTTCGTAATGTGAACCCACAAAAATCGACTGACACCACTGTCAGCCAGTAAGACATGATATACTTATTAGTCATTTTTGTTGGACACACCTACCACACTTAAAGGGGGGGGTGAATGAGTGTGGGGCTCTTTTTCCCAAAACTTCCCTCTTACACAAAAACTCATCAATTAACATTCAACATGTATTCATTACCCATTGCTATCATTTATAACTAGTTAGATGTGAGCACATATCGGCAACATATATCAGAAATATATCATCAACAAGTCATCACCACAAAAAGCACAAAGAACACAAGATGTATGTACAATTTTCTTTTTATTACGGGTTACAATCCTTGGGGTTTATCAGCAACAACTGAATAGAGTACAACTCTGCAAGAGCACCAGCTCTATATGCAAGACTCAACTTACATTCTCAACACCAACTGATATGAGGCAACAATCCTCAACATATATCAATCTGTCAATAGGTACGCGACCTGTCAGTAGTGCAGCCTGCATGTACACACGCCCTGGCTCACTACAACCCGCGTGTAAATGCAGCTAGTGTATAATGAAACAAGTGTGTGCTTCTAAGCAACTAGGGTTTTTATTTTCCTCACATGCTCAGATCCCCTGCAACCTCCAATCACTTTCTCTTCTGTCTTCCACTGTTCAAACTGACCCATGGCCAATCACAACACATCCAAGCTCTCGAATAGCTTGCTCATGCTCCACAACAAATCAATATGAATGCTATCTCAATCATGTATAAATAACTAGTATACCATAGAAATCATGTCACTACTGAATCACAAGAGTGTTTCTCACTCCATCAACCAAATCAACCAAACTGAGCCACATCATAGAATCCATACCAAGAATTCCCTAAGCATTCACAACACAACAAACAATAGTATCCATCAAGACAATAATGTAAGCATACCAGTGTCTCAGTGATAGATCTGAGGCCATAGAATGCAGATCTGGAACCTGCCTCATCCTCCAAGAGCTTAGCACCAGCTCAAACACAAATATCCATGATTTTATCCACTCCACGCTCCCTGTACACAATCATCCCACATGTACACTCACCCTATACACATCCATCCCACGTGTACACGCACCCTATACACAGACAACCTACGTGGACATCAGAAAATAGGGTTTTCTGTGAATCCGAGAATTTTGCTGTCAAGATCTCCGACATTGTGGAAACCTTGATGCATCCATGAGATCCTCCTCTCGCTCTCTTCCTCATAATAGATCTTCAATCATGCTCAAGAGATCCATATCAACAAGATTCTCTCACAAGAAGCTCTCCATCAATACTCCAAAAGATATTGCCAAGAAGCTCTCCATTGATCCACAAAAAGGATTCTCACCAAATGTGTATTTTACAAGAGATTGTAGCTTCTTGTTTATGCTTTCATCTTCTAGGTGACTTAACCCATTTTTAGGTTACTTAACCCATTTATAGGTCACTTAACCTATTTTCCTTATTTTAGGGTTAACTATTTTCCATGAATAGAAAGTTCTCTAATACTTTATCATTTAAATATTCCTTCTTGATTTTGTCACTTTACTTTATCATTTAAATAATCCATCTTGATTTTGTCACTTTACTTTATCA
>JZKD02S2373012.1:172215-185009 GCA_000966675.3 Picea glauca
CTTTGGAGTTCATCCATTTGTGCACCTTATCAACCATGATAAGACAATAATGATTCATCTTTGCCTCAATTCACCACTACATCATATATATCAACTATGCATCATGTATCAATGACAACTCATTGATCCATCTTCATCAATGCATCATATCAATGATCTATATTTATCAATTGGTTTCCACTTGGACATATATCATTCTCATAAAGGGCATCATATCAATGATCCATCTTTATCAATTGGTTTCCACTTGGACATATATCATTATCATCAAGGGCATCATATCAATCAATTACTTGACATTAATCAATGACATCAATCAAACCAAACCATTTACATCAATGACATATGATCCAACAATCTCCCAAATAATCAAACCATTGGCATCAATGACAACATGATCCAACAATTTTCAATGTGAGTATGAAATCTTTCTTCATATCTCAATGTGTCCCACATCTTCGTATAGATTTTGTGTACTATGACTGGTTGTCCATTCATCGTTTGGATGGAAGTTCTGGTTTTATTGACCCATTGGTGGTTATTTAAAATAAAATTACATAATATTTCTCCATCATTAGGTCCATATTGGTAGAGGTTTTGTACTCTGTGAAGTGGAAGAGTACTCATGGAAAATATCAGTTCTGGATCAACTGCGCTTTTGTTAACTCTGAATGCTTCCCACCATTCGGCTAGCCAAGTTGGAGGTCTTCCCGATGTGTCAGTGTTTACATTTCCAAACTTGATTAGGGTTAGGTTATTTTCTTTTTGTAAGAAATCCCACCATAAGTTTTTTTCGCGAAAATAATCATAATCACTGTCAGGAAAATAGATGCTAGGATTTCTTTCAGGACACTGTAGTAATAGCCTTAGTCATAGTAACAATTTGAATATTTTCCAAAGGTTCCAGATGACACCCATTGTGATTAGGGAATTTTTTACCCCAGCGCTCTGATGACCGCCTAGGGTTACGATTCTGAAGCGTCTCAGCTGCTGCAATGGCAGCTTGTAGAGGAGGGGAGCCAGTGCCCCCTTCTTCAATTGTAGATTCTTTTTGCAAGATTCTGGATGCCCAAGCCAAGAATCTTCCACCTGTTGAGCCCCCCATCTTCGTCAAGAAACTCAACTCGATCTCAGAAATAGAACTACCACCATATCACCCAATGTGTGTAGCAATCTCTCTGTCAGACCGTGGTCTGGTAGGAAAATTCATGGGGCTTTGGCCATCAGCCCATACCACAGATAACTGGATCCAAAGAAATTGGTAGCCATTGATCAAGAGCAGTGTAACCTGTTATGCTGTGGGAAGAGGATTCTTCATCTTTGAATTAATCTCTCAAGAAGACACAGATCTCATATTCAAAAATGGGCCGTATTTTATGGGAACTCAAGGACTCTATCTGAATCGTTGGACACCAATCTTTGACCCCGCGGTTGAAGTACCCAAGGATGTCCCAGTCTGGGTTAGGCTTCCCAATCTCTCGATCCACTACTGGAACCCCGCATTGCTCCAGGAAATTGAAAATGGGTTTGGTCAGTATATTAATAGGGAAGATCCCAAAGACCAATACTCCTGCGCGTGAATCTGCATAGAAGTGGACCTAGAGGTGGGTCTCCTAGAGGAAATCAAGTTAAAGGTTGGAGAATGGCAGCACTACCAAAAGATTGATTATGAACAAATACCTTTCAAATGCAGGGGATGCCATGAATATGGCCATTTGCAATGAAACTACCCTAAAAATCCAAGCAAGGAGAAGGAAAATGGAGAAGGATGGAAATAGACCAGTAAAGGAAAAGCTTCAACCAGAGAAAAAGGACCAAGAAATAAAAATATAATCCCCACACACCCTAAGGTAAATGGAAGTCAACTAGTAACAATGATAGAGAACAGTCTTAGAGTTCTTGACAAGGGCCAAATAAAAGAAAAAGAAGGAGAAATCCCAGAGGAAGTTCCTTTAACAAAAGAGGCGCAAGGGAAATCAACCCCAGAAACCAGAGAGATGTCAGCGCCAGATATAGAAGAAGAGCAAGGGAAGAATGCAGTAGAAAAGGGCATAGGGATGGACATGGAGGAAGGAGAGGTCTCCTCAGACATCGACTATGAGGGCGAAAGTGACACCATTGCCACCCCAAAGAAAACAGGCAGAGGAAGAAAATCAAAAAGGAAGAAAGAGAAAAGGAGACATACAAAGACGTTTTGAGTGGCTCAAAACAAACAATCAAACAATTGATCAATGTAAGATAGGAAATGAAGCACTCCAAGGATCTCCAAGGAGCCCATACCCCCCCCCCAAGGTAAATCATGAAGCTAACATCTTGGAATTGTAGGGGTTTCGTTAGCAAAATAAAGGAAGAAGCACTTAAAGATACCATCAGAAATTCAAAGACCGAGATCCTTCTACTTCAGAAGACCAGGATGGAAGAGAAAGACTTCCTCAACACAACAAAAGCACTCTGGAAAATCAACCAAGGAATAGTAGGAAGCGCAAGAGGAGTCTCATGAGGTATAGGCACCCTCTGGAATACTATGAAGTTTGATATAATCAAATCTGAAACAAACATGCATTGGATCTACACCAGCCTTCTACACAAATAAACGGGTCGACTGGTAAGCCTCTTCAATATTTATGTGCCGATCCTTTTGGAGGAAAAAAGAATTTGTTGGGGTACCCTAAAAGAATACATGTTGTTAAATGATCTAGATAATATCATTATTGGGGGGACCTAAATATGACCCTAGCTGGGACCGAGAAAAAAGGTGGCTCCATTGTGTGAGACCCAACAAGAGAATGGGTCAAAGATATCATGTCAGACTGGGAGATGGAGCATGTCAAACCAACTAAAGGTAAATACACATGGTCAAACAAGAGGATAGGATCAGGAGACATTGCAGCTAGGCTAGACAGGTTCTTAGTCGAAAGCTCCTTCATTCTTCTGGGCCTTACTCCCTCCTCTTTGATCCTCCTGCACAATGTGCTAGACCATAAACCAATCCTGCTGGAAGTCTCACATGACAAGAATCTCAGACCAATCCCCTTTAGATTTAGTCCAGCCTGGACCCATGATGAAGGTTTCCAAAATCTGGTTACCAAAATTTGGAATGAAATAGTAAGAGGCCCAACCTTCTTTGTTTGGGAAGAAAAGCTCAGGAGACTAAAGGAAACGCTAAAGTCTTGGGTTAAAACCCAATCAAATCTAGTTGTAATTCGCTAAGAGGCCCAAAAAAAGCTAGAAAAACACCAGTTGGAGATGGAAGAACAGAAAATCACCCAAGAAATCTCGTAGCAAGAAGATCAACTCCAAAGGAAATGGCATCAAGCCTGTAAAGAGAAGGAAAATTACTAGCAATAGAAGTATAGAAGCCTTTGGTTGAAAGCAGGAGATAAAAATGCCAGCTATTTCCACAAACAAGCTAAGGCCAGAAAGCAGTTCAAGCAAGTCACAGAAATTCAAGTCCAAAATCAAACAATAACAAACTTTGAGGGCATAAAGTCAACTGCGGCAGATTCCTTTGAAACTCTCTACTCAGAAACTCAAAGGTCTGCAATAGATCCTAAATCTTACCCTCTCTCTCTTATCCTGACCCTCATCCAAGATGAAGTTAACAACAGTCTAACCAAGGTGGTCAACCAACAAGAAATAAGAGAGGCGCTTGACCAAATGAATCCAGACAAAGCTCCAGGGCCAAATGGCTTCACAACTAGATTCTATCAAAACAGTTGGGATATTATTAAATCAGACCTCACGAAACTAATTTGGAAGTCTCAGACTTGCAGCAATATAGGAGGAGGAACAAATTCGTCATTTCTATCTCTTATCCCGAAATAAAAAGGAGTAGTCAACTTTGGAAGATTCCGGCCAATCTCCCTTTGCAACACAAGCTACAAAATCCTCACCAAAATAATAGCCAATAGAATTAAAAAAATTCTCCCTATTATCATCCCAGAAAATCAAGGTGGATTTGTAAAAGGCAGACATATAGTGGACAACATCATCCTAGTTCAAGAAGCCCCACACTCAAGAATTCGAAAAAAAGACAAAGGTGTGATAATAAATCTCGATCTTGCTAATGCGTTTGATAGAGTTAGGCACAATTTTATGTTCAAGGTCATGGAAAATTTTGGTTTCGCCCCAGCCTTTATAAACTAGATAAAATCTTGCATTGGTTCCCCTTGGATAGCCCCTCTAGTGAATGATTTTGCTACCAAGTTCTTTCAAGCCTCTAGAAGTCTTCGGCAAGTATACCCCCTCTCTCCTCTTCTTTATGCCATCCAAACCTCAGTTCTCAGCTTCCAATTGGACCATTTCCAAACGCATAACAACCTTCTCAGCCTAAGGATATCCCCAGGGGTAAAAGGCATTAATCATGCCCAATTTGTGGATGACACGTTGCTAATGGGAGGAGCAAGTATGCAGACAAAAAAGAAATTTAAAAAAGAGTTATATGTCTACACAGAAATCTTTGGCAGTGTTATAAGCCTGACTAAAAGCAAGATCTATGGATGGAACATTACACCAAGGGAAATGCCAGAAATTTCAAGAGTACTGGGAATGGAAGGATGCACCATCTAGGATTCTTTTAAATACCTATGAGTCCCAATTTTCAAATCCAAGCCAAAGGCCTCTCATTGGAACCCTCTAACAGACAAGTTAAAAAAAAGAATAAACTCTTGGGGAGCAAGTTGGTTAAACCTTGCAGGTAAAGTGGTCCTCATCAAAGCAGTTCTAGCAAGTGTTCTGATCTACCAAAGCTCCTTGTTACTGGCCCCTTTTACCACGATGCAAAAGATCGAAGCGTTGTTCAAAATATTCCTCTGGGAAGGAGGGAAGCAGATAGGAAGAAAACTGCACCTAATAAGCTGGGAAAAAGTAACTAAACCTTTCTCAGAAGGAGGCCTCCAATTTAATAACATCCATACTCAAAATTTAGTGTTAGGGGCAAAGATTCTTTGGAACCTAATTACTGGGAAATCCTCCTGGAGTAAAAGAGCGCTATGGAAGAAGTACTTTCGAGGCCCAAGGAAAAAATGCCTAGATTGCCCAGCATTGGTGGAGAAAGGATCCCCAATTTTCTCTCTGTGCCAGAAGGTGTTGGAACACTTTAGGACTCACCTCACCTAGATTCTAGAAAATGATAAAGAAATCAACGTTTGGGAAGACTCAATCATGGGAGATCCACCTCTAGGCTCGAAGCAGGGTCTTGACTGGCTTAAAGAGTGAATGAGAACTCAGAACTTAAACAGTATGTGGGACATCTCAATTTGGGGGAACGATGAGAACAAAACTTGGCTAAGGTGGGAAACCGCCAACAGACCCCCAGAGTTAAAAGAGGAATGGAACACTCTGACATTCTGTTTGTAAGGGAAATCCCCTTTAAAAAAAATAAAAAAAGACAAGAGAGGATGGGGATCTTTTTCTAGATTTTACACTACCACAGTAGGGTATCAACACATAACAGCCATCCCTCACATCCCCTCGAACCCAACAATTTGGAAAGTAATCTGGACTTCCAAGTCCATTCCAAAGATAGATATGTTTGTTTGGACCATGGCACATAGAGGCATCCTAACTAGAGAAAATCTAAGAAGACGAGGGTGGGAAGGCCCTCACATATGTCCCCTTTGCTCTCAAGAAGAGGAAACAACAGACAATCTGCTTCTAAGTTGTGTTCACTCCAAGGAAGCATGGAAGTTGGCCTTGGGACTACAGCCTAACACTCTCGATTTACCTCAAGAGGCCTCTAACCTGCTCCATAATTGGAACTCCCCCTGTCCCTTATAGACAACTAAAAATGCCCGAATCTCCATCCTATGGAGCACTCTCCCAAAATTCGTTCTCTGGAAAATTTGGCTCGAACGAATAAACAAGATTTTTAGGGAAATCAAAAGTAGCCCTGCTCAGGTTGCAACAAAGATAAAGGCCTATTTTGGAGAAAGAAATGTCTACTTCTGTAAAGCAAAGAACTCAAGGCCCTTAGAGATGGAAGAGGAACACTAGATTGAACACTTCAATCTCCAAGACCAACAACAACAAACTCGCAACAAACCTCACCAAGAAACTTGGGAAATTCGGAAGGAGGAACAAGATTTTGAAGAATGGCAAATAAAGGAAAATAAGCATATGTTGTTCTTTGATGGGGCCTCCAAAGGAAATCCAGGTTTGGTAGGTGCAGGAGGGGTCCTGGTAAGCCCCAGCGGACGTCCATAAATCATCTTTGCTTGGGGACTTGGAATAGAAACCAACAACAGAGCAGAAGCACTGGCCCTCTGGCAAGGGCTAAACCAAACTATTAAACACAACATCCAGGATTTGGTGATAATAGGGGACTCCCAGTTAATAATCCAAGCCTTAATCCTCCGCAAAAGAGTGAAAAATGAAAAACTCCAGCACATTCTAGCGAAAATCCAACTCCTCCTCAGCAATTTCTGAACTTATCAGTTGTACCATGTCCTTTGGAGTCTGAACACAATAGCAGACATAGAGGCTAACAAAGGAGCCCTCTCCCTCATCGGAATCTTGCAAATAAATGGAACCACAACCATAATGGAACTACCGTAATCCTGGGGGAAGCAACCGGGAGATCACTGAGATGAAAGATGGAAAGTCAATAAGTCACATGTTCGAAGGTACAGTGGAGATTCCAAGGCAATAAAAGACAAGGCAAATGTCATAAATGAGGGATTTATCCATCATTTGGTCGTTGAAAATCCAGGGAAAAGACATCACTCCAGCAAATCACCCATGCTGCCCAGATCTCACAAATCGATTGGGAACTGTGAATCTGGAGGAAACTGTAGTTAAAAGGAGAAGCAAAGAAGGGCCTTCTCATCCCTAGAGAATACGAAGGTTTGTAAGACACCCACACAGAGGTAGAACAATCAGAGACAAAAGATGAGCGCATAACTGTAGCACTCCAGGAGAAGAAAGGAAGGCGATGGTGTCCAGTTATGGTAGTAAACCCACGACAAAGGAATGACTGAAATTGCTAGAAGATGGCTTGCAACACCTCAAGCACCTGCTGCACAATCAAATAGAATTTCTCCAGAACCTAGACATTGATGCAGGAAGGCGATTGGAAATGCTCGAAGAAGATATCACCTCCACTAAATTTGGGCTTTCAGAGGAGATTGGAAAGCTACACAAAGCATTCAAGGACCCAAAGGAAGAATTGGAAGATAGAGTCAACCATCTGGAAGAGAAAATGGAACTAATGAATAAAGACTGGAAGCAGGAGTGAGACCTGTCCAAAGGGGGAGGTCCAAAGAAATTTGGCGAGTAGTTCAAAGGCATGGAATGGTGGTCTGAAAATAACTCTGCAAGGAAGGCATTTTGTATAGAAGCCTCCGCATATATCGTATCTTTTAGATTTAAAAATCCATCACCAAGTAGGAGAGTATAGCCTCCTGGTCTTGTATCCATTTTGTCGAGCTTGGTTCACTCCATATGTAACAGCACTAGTGGCTTCGCCACTGCTTTTCTATAATAAAAAATCCATTATCCGTTATTGTCAAAAAAAAAAAAAACAACCTTGGTCTGTGCAAACAATAGTATTGTTGATGTGGTCCTCTATGGTTGTGGATTTCCCAAATAAGATCAATATCATGGAAGGTATTGCTTAAAGCATCCTAAGCTTCATATGCCTTTTGAGCTACTCTGGTGATGACAGGGAATAGAACATTTGATGTTGGTCTTGCTCAAACCTCGGGGACCATTCTTTGTGGGCATTGTAAACTTGTTGAATTTATGACCTGAGTGCTTCTTGATTCCCAATGTGGCCTCCATTCTTATTTGTATTGTTCCCAACTAAGAAGATTAAGGAGAGACGTTAAGACTTCTGAGCCATTTTGCCAACGAACAAAGATGATCATTGCATGAGATTGCAAATGTTCTCGGCTTAGGAAATCTGGAATACTACTAGATGTACCTTTGATATGTTCTATATCTAAATCAAAATTACTAAATAAATCCTGCCATCGAGCAAACTTGGAATCACTGGCCTTTTTAACTTCTTTGTTCAAAACTCTTTTCATGGCTGCAGCATCTGTTCTTAACAAAAAAAAATTATTGATAAGAACAATTTTAAACTTGTGTATTGCATTCAAGGCAGCTTTTATTTCTCTGTCTAATGTAGAATAGTTTATCTCACTAGGTTGCTAGAGACCAGAGGAAAACTGAACTATTTCTTTTGTTTGTATGCCATTATGAATTTTGATTTGTTTGAGTACAACTCCCCATCCAAGATTGCTAGAATCCATTTCAACAATTTTGTAAAGATCATCGTCAGATATATGAAGAAGTGGCAATGTTTTTGCTTTTGACATGATTTTATTGACTGCTTGGGTATGTGCATATGTCTAAGGAATTGCTTCTTTCTTCAACCTGTCATTCAACAACTTTCTATCTTGTGCATAGTCTTTATAAAAATGGCTTATATAATTGAGACTTCCCAAGAATCTTTGGAGTTGTAATTTGTCCATAATTTTGTCTGGGGATTTATCTGCAAATTCAACAACATGGTTCTGGAGGACCAATTCACCATTATTTATGATGTGCCCAAGATAATTTATCTCTATTTTGAATACTTCTAGTTTCTTTTTTGAAAATACTAATCCAACCTTTTGGATAATCTGCAAGAACTTTCTGAGATGTTTGAAGTGTTGTTCAACAGAGGAAGAAAATACTAGGATGTCATCAATATAAACAATCAACCAATCAAAGTATTGTTTTAGGGCATCATCCATGACTCTCTGAAATTTGGAAGGGGCATTTTTCAATCCAAAGGGCATGACATCCCATTCATAGTGTCCTGCGGGAACACTGAAGACAATTTTGAACTTATCTTCTCCTTTTATGGCCACTTGCCAAAAACCTAATTTTAGATCAAACTTAGAGAAGATCTTTGCTCCAACAATTCTGGTCACCAAACTGGACTTGTTAGGGATAGGGTATGTGTCATCAACCAATACCATATTCAAAGGTTTGTAGTTGATGACCAATCCAGGGATTCCTCTTACTTGTTCAAAATATTAATTTACATAGAATCCGTAACAATTCCATGGACTAATAGATTCTCTGATAAGTCCTTTGTGGAGTAGACCTTGTATTTCATCAGAGAAAATCTTTTTCTATTCTACGTTCATAGGGATAGATATGCTTTTGCACGATGTTCCTTCATATGAATATTTGTAAGGAAGTTCTACTTCATGCTTTTTGTGGTGCCAAAATGCAATGGGATTTTCTGAGCATACCTTTGCTTCAAATTCTTTTAGGAGTTGTAAAATCTATTGATGTATATGGATCTGGGCAATTTGATCTTTAATTCTTAGCTCAGTCCTTTTTCCCTTCAATTCTTCTATTTTTAGTACTTTTTTCTGGACTGTATGGATATGAGATGATATCCTGGGTATAGACACAAAAGGGAGTTGGATAGAGATCTTTGAAGGTTTGGTTGGGGAGGGAATAATGATGAAGTAACCAGGAGATTTATTGGGTAGTCTAGTGAAACCATGTGGCTCAACAACAACAAATAAGGGAGTGCCAAGAATGCAGGCAACTGGGATTTCTGTTAACAGGAAATTTAAGGATAGACAATAATGTTGGAAACATAAAGTTGCTTCAGATATTTCATAGAGTTGTTGAGTAGGTTGGTTTCCCAAACCGATAGCACTTTGTTGGGTCTTATGCCAAAATTGGATAGGAATGATTTCTTTGTTTAGAAGATTTAGATCAGAACCAATATCTAGTAAGGTTTTGAGCCGAAACATTTTTCCCTTGATCACGATATCCAGAAGGAAATGGAATTTTTGGTGTTCAATGGACAAGATTTGCTGCTCATCTTCTTTTATTGTGGCTTTTTTAATGTCTGTTTTTAGCTTGCTAATTTCTTTGCCTAGATCAGAGATGGATATAGTTTGGACAGGGCAGGAAACAAGTGGGGTGAGGATAGGTCATATGAGAAAAGGGGAAAGGATTTTTCTTGCTGAGTGGTTTCTGCAGAATGTGGCACGAAATTCTTGTTGTGCTTTCCACTCGTAAAAGGAAATCCATACGTCCTTTTCTTTCATATAATTTTTCCATGCTATTGACAAAGTTATTTTTTCTTTGTATGGTGTAGATTTTGAGAATCGCTCAACATTAGGATGAGTAAAGAGATCCCAATTTAGCATGAGTTTTATGCAATCTTCTTTTACATGCTTTTTCTTGCACCCTCTCATTAGGGTAAGGAATTTTCTTATTTCCGGTATTGCTAGTCCTTTTAAATCCTCTAGAATAGAATTAGTAAGATGGCATGGGGAAATGTATAGGTCGGGCGAAGGAGAGGCTATCATTAGCATGTGATTGTCATAGGGAAAATGAATTTCTGAACATTGAGGGTGTGGACAAGGAGCTTTTGTCGTAGAGCTAGGAGGAGGAAAGTTTGTTCTTGGATTATGGAATTGGTGTTCAAATTGGATTTGGTTGTATTATGTGGTTGTGGATAGGCTTGAAAGAGTTACCAATTTGTAACAATCTAAGCATTGGATAGAGTAGGGGACTTGCCCCAGTGAGGAAGCTAGAGGTTGGAGAGAGGGATGTAAGCACAAAGTCGTAGATGGTGGAGAAGGTGTAAAAAAGTCCACCATGCTTAGTATGCAAGCTCTGTTTTGAAGGAGGGAAAGAGATCACAAAAGAAGAAGGTGATTCTTGTATGTGTGCAGAGGTGATGGTATGTTGGATGGGGTTTCGAGGAATGTCTACAACCCAGTGAGAGGGAAAAGAGAGGTTTTCCCATTTAATGAGTTGATGTTCCATTTTTTGGTTGACAGGGTTAGTAAGGATGAGTGTACTGGATTGAGAATTTTTGGTTGGGTGTATGTAACATAGCAAGGTATAAAGTGTTGGCATGTCGGAAGCAACCATGAGAGTGGATAGAAATATTAGTGCGAGTGTTACGCATGTCAAAGCCAGTAGTGTGGATTTGGAGTTTAAGAATATACTCAAGGTTTTCATCAAAAGTATAGACTGAGAATTTTGGATAACAGTCAAAGTATACAAGTCCATTTGATAAGGGCGCAACAATGCCACCAATGAGAGAGTCAGTAAATTTGTTGTGAGTCATATCTCGGATGGTGCAGAGGGCACAGACATCTATTCCCTTATGTACTAAGGCATTGATGCCTACTCGGATACAACCAAAATGAATATAGTTTTTTTTATGTTTCTTTGCTTCAGCTTGAATTTCTTTAATATTGAGTAAGGAAATGGTTTGACTTACATCACTGTTTTGTTGGATACGGCTGATTGATTCTTTGACAAAAACTCTGGTAATGGCACGGAGATGAAACATGTTCAAATCACTATATACTTGGTTGGGAGAGATATCGGGTAATCTCCATTTGGCTTGAGGTTGTGACTCAACTACTTCTATATTGGCACGGTTTAAACATTTAACATTATTATCGGAGAACATGGAGCTAAGGGTACTTTCAGAAGTACTGCATTCAACATCCCTTACTTCTTTAAAAGACATAGAGTGATCCATAACTTTAAAGATAGTAATAACTATCACTGCATAGAAAAGCAGGGCATTTATTTCTAGTTCTCTAAGAGAATTTTGAATAGGCTCCTGGCCGATTGCTCAGGCAATGACTAGCTAGAACTAAGAGAGTCGCAAAAGTGGAAACCTTGTCTTTCAAAACCCAAGACTTTTGATATGATTCTCACATATATATATACTAATAAAACACTTTTGATATGATTCTCTCATATATATATACTAATAAAACATATAACAGAGAGATAAGTGTGTTATCATACCACTTAATAACAAATATTTATTCAATTACTTAATAACTGTTTGATTACTTAGATCTTTACATTGCAGCAACAAACTTTTACGAAGATTTACTAAGGGTATACCCGGACTTTCCATTGCAGATACATCAGATTATTCTTAATAAAATCACTTACTAACCGATTGGTTGCGTGGATCCTTGGTTACAGTAACAAGATTTTACAAGATTGGTTACAGTAACAAGATTTTACAAAGAAAATATAAATCTTGGTTTTACAAAGAAGAATGTAAGATTTACTCACTGAGGCTATCCATTTCACTAGTCTCAATAATACAAACATTTAGTCCATCCCTTAATATCCTTAAGGTTACATCAAGAAGTTCCTGGGATGGATCACTAATACAACCATGTAGCAAACTCATTATTAACATTTTTCATATTATAACTCTGCACACATCACAAAGACAACACCGATTCAGCATACTATTTGAGCAAATACATCCCATCGACCCCTGACTTTCTAACAATGGAATTACAGAAACTTGAAAATTAGTGCGAGGTGTTAGACTTTGTTAACAGATGGACTACCTCGCGCATGGTGGGTCTGCGGATACTTTGTTTTCTTATACAGAGCAAGGCCACGAAGAATATATGCATGGCTTCCTCCATAGGAAYATTGCTCAGCCTCGGATCTATAATCTTCCAAACCTCTTCTTTCGCGGATTTCGTTWTCTTCTTCACCCACCCTGCGAGGTTCATGCCCTCTTCAAATTCACAATCGCCCACTGACTTTTTGCCCGTTACAAGTTCTAGCAGAACCACTCCGAAGCTGTATACATCGCTTTTCTCGTCCACTTTCAAAGTGTACACGTACTCTGCTTCAATAATTAATATCAAGTTTGAATGTCAAGGAAATGGCAATGGTAAAATTGATAATTAATAAACCAAAATTGTTGTTTTCAATGGATTAAATTCAATAACAATATCAAACAGATGCACACCTTCCCAGTAGATGTATACTTT
>JZKD02S2373012.1:188815-203305 GCA_000966675.3 Picea glauca
TATATATATATATATATATATATATATATATATATCCTAAATAGTATTAGTAAGTTATTTAAGTTATCATTTAACATAAACCGTTGATGAAAGAAAAATGGAGTATAATAATGAAGAAAAAAAAAGATTTTTTAAATTTAAAAAAAACTTTGCTTCAGTGTTGGAGTCAAAGGGACACATGGATGAAAACATATCACTATTTCTATCACTCTCGCCGGACGTAATAACTATGTTAGTACTAAATTCACTAACCAATTAATGATTCCAGAATAGCATTTAATTGAAAAATTAGACTTGTGGAACAAAAAAAAAAATGACCTAAGCAATATATAACTGAACATTGAAGATTATACTTTTGTATCGCAACTAACTTTTAGATCTTTATGGAGCGACGATGGTGACACAATTTTGGTTTCACCCTAGATGGAAACACTAGGATCTTTCATCTTAAACATGAGAAAAAAGTTTTTGACATTCTCCTATAAGAAGAAAAAGATAGCGTTACAAGATGCTAAATTGGATTTATATCGAGTAATATCACAAGACCTTAAAGATATCTCAAAAATTATCCTTCAAGATATCCAAAAGACATTACAAACAAATCCATAAATATAAATAATATATAGAATAAATTATACTAATAATAATATGAGTGTGATATGAATGATTACAATGAAGACCATAAATATACCCATACATGGGTGCCCTTTCACTGAGAGACATGTCCTTTTATTAAGATGTGTCTCTTCAATACATATTAATTATTGTTATTTATTTATTTATGCTTATATTATATATATTTATCTCTATTACGATCAATCATTATTACTTTCATTGAAATCATCACTATAAAATCTCCATAAAATTAAAAATTGCAAAAAAAAGTCTCCATAAAATGAAAAATTGCAAAAATGTCTTGATAGATATAGAAACAAGGCAAGTCTAAAAAACACAACCATTTGCAAGGAAAGATTTAATTTTAGTTTGTAGCCTCATTTTGCACTGAATGGAATGAATATAAGATGGCAATATCGGTATTGTCAAATTACACTAAACCCAAGAAAAAAATAGTACACTCACCATCATAAACATGTTTTGTTCAATATTTGATGCAGGAGCATCGCCATCAAAGCAAAAGAGGTCGAGATAGGAGGAAAAATTTGACACCTCAACATACCAAAGTTTCAAATCAGCATTTAACAGAAGCAAAGCCAGTTGTTGAGATATTTTGGAAATATCATTTTTAAATTTACTTTGTTTGTAAAATCGGGTCACCGCCTGAGAATGGCAGGATGTTGTAAATTCTTACATGACTGTAAGGTGTTACAGATGTAGAGTGTCATCTCTTATCTGATAGTAACTCATATTCATTGTAATAGGACTAAGTAGGTAACCGCTAGAATGACGATGGGATAAAATTCAACTCGGACGGAGAAGATCTCAGGAAGGCACTCCTTAAATAGGTTTTATGTATTATGTTGTAAGAGAGAATAGAGTGTGAGGATAGAGGATGAGAAGGTAGATGTAGTAGTTAGACATAGGGAGTCTGAAGACAGTGAAGAACTGTGTTACTTATGTAAATACTTCATGAATGAATAAAACATTTATAAATTGATCCAAATTCTTGGAAAATGTTTGTTTTAGTGCGTATTTGAATGAATGATATGTTATCTGTGTGTTTATTTAATTATACTTATGTATGTTGTTCATAGTTGAGTATATGGAGTTATGAAGTGTTAATTAAGTTTCAATAGTTTCTCTTCTGAGAACTCGAATGCAAGGAGTTCATATTGTCCACAAGGTGTGTGTTGACAAGATCTAGTTTTGACTCAAGGAAGCTTAGGAGGGATAACGAGAAATTTAGGCCAAGTGGTGTAAGGAGTGAACAGGGTTGAGAATCGACTAAGTGTTGAAGAGGCCAGGAGTGTGAAGCACAAGGGGTGGGTAGCAAGATTTCTTTTGAAGAAATATCTAAGTCCGAAGTTATGAAACCCGAAATCCATTTGGACTGTAGATCTAGAGGAGGATACGTGTTAATGTATTGTTCATTTAGGAGAAGAAGTTATCTGGGAGGAAGGGGTAGCACAACATTAAAAGTTGTCAAAGACCAAAGAGAGGAGTGAATCTTGAGCGTCGAGTCAAGAGGACACGTAGTGTAATATTAGCTATTTCGAAAGAGGAACACTTCAACGAAAAATCTTGGAGAGAAGTGGCGTGAAGCGCAGACTGCCGAAGTTCCAAAGTGCTGAAATAAATCTAGGACGTTCGTCTTGAAGGACATGTGTCGGCAGTTCTAATACTTCGGAGGAATGGTACTTTGGAGGAAAGTTGTGAAGAGGAAGAAATAACTCACGAAGTCAAAGAGTCAAATTTTATCGTGATCATTGAGTTGCAACGAACATGTGTCAATAGATCTTGAGATCCGGATGATCTGAATTTATGTAGGAACGCAAAAAAATACACAAATAACCATAAATACAAAGATGCAACTAAAATAACACTTCATTTCATTATCAAAGAGTCGAAATTGTTTTACAGACAGTATGGAAATAAACTAGCAAGGGCGTTGGTAGCTTATCTCTGAGAAGAGATGTGGTGGCTACAGGCCTCTACACTCTCTGTTATAATGAGGCTCTGTTGTGGTGGGAAATCCCCCTACGGACTAGCAATTAGGGTTATATTTTGCATGCAAATATGACCAAAAGAAATCTACTTTCTACCATTGTCCCAGACCTATTCCCCATTTCTTTTCAGCAAATACATGGTTGGATCAACATACCTTGTTTCGGGAATTCGATGTCGATCCCTCTTTACGCTTGATCGCTTGTTAGCAGCTCTCCTCCTAAGGCAGACCTGCATACAAAACAAGAAACAAACTACACATGCATCTTACCTACAGATTAATGGGTTAGAGATTCAAATGTCTACTTAATAAAATATGAAGAACTCATATAGTGGGACGGGAAAAGCATTTCTTTATTAATCTTAGTGAATCAACTTACAATGTCGAGACTGGCCACCGCTCCGCGAACCTGATCCTGGGCTCCTCTTCAAATGTCCTCCAACTTCTTTGCTTTTTATTACTCCTTACACACAGATGACTAAAGGTTTGGGACAATAGGAATATAAAATTGAGTAGAGTTTCTTTACTATATTCTCCCTCTTCCAAATGGTACCCCTACCCCTTCTTTTATAGTCTAGAAGGAGCTAGGTATTTGGTTGAACCCTCGGCCATGCATGGCTGGAAGGTTTAGTTAACTCACCCAAAGTTGTGTGTTCCGTTGACAAATTTCCTTTTTTTGTTCTTTTGTAGGTACACGCAGGTTATTTTAGGTCAGCTATCATGTACATGCGTGCATTCATGGAGTAGGGTGCATGGGCCTTTATAAAAGAGGCTTTTTAAAGAGTTGTTTAACAGTGTTTTGGCAAAGAAGGAATTTCAGATGGCCTGATGCCAGGTAAGCATGTCTGGTGCAATTTAGAGTTATAACAGATGCCCCCTAATGTGTGAGGTCAGAAGAGCATCTAATGGCTGAAATACATTAACAATCTTCACTGCTGTGTCGAACAATTGAGCCCAAGGATCAGGAACCGAGAGGCGTCGTCTGCAAAATAACAATCATCTTACTGAGGCGAGCATATCCATGCTCGGTATAAAATAGAATCATGGCTACCAATCAAATACACTGTAGATCCATGTCATATAACTATATAAAGAGTAGTCGCGAACAATACATAGTGGAGCTACATCTCAAAATAAAAAAGATATACATATAGAGTATCCATCTTCTAGAAGTTGATACGGCCTGATGGCTGGAGATGAGGTCTTTAGAGCTCAAGAAACAACTTCCAAATCTTCAAAACTCAGGTAGGAGTGTAATATGATTGTACGACTACACTACCCAGAGGTCTTCGACAGCTCGTCGGTCATGGACTAGATAATCTTCCTGATCATACTGAAAGCTTCATTGATTTCGAACAAGGACTTGATTGGATGTTTTAGGATGGCCAGGTATGAGGGCAAGAGACAAACTACAGAGGGTCCAACTCAAGCTTGGTGAAAAACTTCCCTTGGACAACAGCGCGACAAATGATGAGACTCAGGCATCATGGCATTAACATAAGTTTACGAGGCAAGAGGCAACGCAAACTCGCCATATGTTTGGAAGAATAACCAAACAAAGGATGACACAGCTCTATGTAGCGAGAACAGCTTCCTAAGCCCATATTAAATCCCAGGGTTTGATGGACAAACAGACAGATGTGCTTTATCCAAGGGCGACTCATTATTCTACCAATAAATAAAATACTTTTGCCTTCCTCTTTTTGGGGTATATTTGATTTTTTTGTCTTTTTTCAATAATTTTGGAAAAGGAATAAAAGAATGTTATGTTACAAAGGAGGATCGAGTTTCGTAAACGTACTAGTTCCAAGCACACAAAACACAGGGATGCTCAGGGCCAAGGGACATATGCAAGAAAAGAACACTAGGGAAAAATCCTCCAGGGGCCAAAGGTGTCCAGACGCAGAGGCAAAGTGCTACAAGGCTTGTGTATAAGGCATGCTTCAGATGGTTCAGTTGAGAGCAACATGGAGCCAGTATTAATCCAAAGACACGAGTATGCAAATGTGATTAATAAAACACACAATGGTAACGTCCTTCGATGTAAGTTTAACGAGCCCAGAGAAGGTAAGATCGACGGTTTTTCATATTTAGAGAGTCTGAAAAAGCGTAAAAGGAGACTCCATTGGGGTACCTTTTTCAAAGGTAGTCTAGTCGGTTCAAAAAAGGGGTAGACTAGCACTGACAACACATCTATTCAAAACCATTTTAATGAGTGTGGTACAGACAAGATCACTCCGCCATTTTTTCACTTTTAAGGAGTCTGAAAAAATCTTAATTATGGACTTCGTCAGGAATGTTCTTCTGGACCATTTTAACGAGTGTGAAAGAATAAGGTCACTCGACGATTTTTTCAATTTTAGGGAGTCTGAAAAGAGCTTAACTATGGACTCCATGGGGGTTCCTTGTTCATAAATTTAGTCCCTCGGGCCCAAAAAAGGGTTAAAATTATATCTGAGGGTACTCTTCTAGAGAACAGATGTTCCTTAGAGTATACCTTTGTTCGTACAATTGATCGTCCAAACCGAAAAAAGGGTAAACTACCGCCAGACAGACGTGACTTCAAATTTCAGTTTAACGAGCATGAAAGGCCACAAGATCACTCGACTATCTTTCCATGTTTAAAGGGTCTGAAAAGGGCTTAAAAGAAGACACGTGTAAGAAACGTTCTTCTGGACCAATTTAACGAGTGTGAAGAAACAAGGTCACTTGACAATCTTTTCATCTTTAGGGAGTCTGCAAAGGGCTTAAAGAAGACTCCATGGGGGCTACAACTCATGTATGAAACTGGTTTAGGTAGATCCCGTTGCTAGGCTCAGACCAAGAGTCTCTTCGATAGTCAACTTGGGAAGTCTCCCAAAAGGGAAGAAAACACAAACCATGGTGTAAGTCCTCCTGCAGGATAGAAACCATAGTCATGGCTTCAAGGATAGCCTCATCTGAAGGCAATTCAAAATCCGAGAAATTACGCAAACGAGGGTCGACAGTCCCAAAGGGTGAAGTAAACTGACCATACTCCATATGACGATGGAGGTTTTGACTAGTACTAGAAAAGTCTATCAGCGAAGAATCACAATCACAAGGGCTTGAGAATCTACTAACAACGAGATCAGACTCAGAAGGATACTCAAGCCTACTTGGACCAAGAGGGGGAAACAAGGGCTCCCATGCCCCCATTGGATAAACCAATGGATTAATTATTGAGATCAAGTCTCGAGAGGGAACATGTGATTGCATAGGTTTATGCTCAAAATCAATTGAACATCGAGGATAAGATGCCACATAATTAACCCGTGGCAAGGTAGAGTCTACACGAATGCTAGGAACATATAAAGGGGTAGTCTGCAATAATGTTTTATTAGGATGCTGATTATCAGATGCCAGCTGGTCAATAGTGACAATGCTTCCATTGTGAGGGAAATGCAGCACTCGGAAGAGCATAGACACCACAAAATTCATAGCATATACATAATACCTGAGGGTACTCTTCCAGAGAACAAAAGTTCCTTAGAGTATACCTTTATTCGTATAGTTGACCATCCAGACCGAAAAAGGGGTAAACTACCGCCGAACAGACGTGACTTCAAATTTCAGTTTAATGAGCGTGAAAGGCCACAAGATCGCTTGACTATCTTTTCATGTTTAAAGGGTCTGAAAAGGGCTTAAAATAAGACCCATGTAAGGAACGTTCTTCTAGACCAATTTGACGAGTGTGAAGAAACAAGGTCATTCGACAATCTTTTTATCTTTAGGGATTCTGAAAAGGGCTTAAAGAAGACTCCATGGGGGCTACAACTCATGTATGAAACTGGTTCAGGTAGATCCCACAGCTAGGCTCAGACTAAGAGTCTCTTCGATAATCAACTTGGGAAGTCTCCCAAAAGGGAAGAAAACACAAACCATGGTGTAAGTCCTCCTTCGTGATAGAAACCATAGTCATGGCTTCAAGGATAGCCTCATCTGAAGGCAATTCAAAATCCGAGAAATCACACAAACGAGGGTCGATAGTCCCAAAGGGTGAAGTAAACTAACCATACTCCATTTGACGATGGAGGTTTTGACCAGGACTGGCAAAGTCTATCAGCAAAGAATCACGATCATGAGGGCTTGAGAATCTACTAACAACGAGATCAGACTTAGAAGGATACTCAAGCCTACTTGGACCAAGAGTGGGAAACAAGGGCTCCCATGCCCCCATTGGATAAACCAATGGATCAATTGTTGAGACCAAGTCTCGAGAGGGAACACATGATTGCATAGGTTTATGCTCATGTAACAACCCCGCTTAAATAGATGTATAGGGATTATTAATTATAATTAATTTGATAATCTAACTGTCCTAATATGTTAGTTAAACAATAATTATTTCTTAATAATATTAACTAATTAATTATTATTTTACTTGTCCATATCTGTCAATGATTAATTAATTATTAATTGACTCATTAATTATTTGAGTAAAGAATTAAAGGGGTTAATAATTTAATTTATTAAAGACTTACGTATACGGGGGGGGGCGGGAAGAAACATTAAATAAGGGGATAAGGTAATAAAGGAGGAGATAAGGAATTAATGAGAGGGAGGAGAGTTGGTGAAAGGGGAAGATATGATGGGGAAGAGTCCTACGAGAGGGGGATAACTATTTTTCTTTGGGAGGAAGAATTATTGGAAGGGAGAAGATTGTATGTCTGGTGTGCTTATTTTTCTGGTGTGGGGAGTTTGGTTTTGGGGTTTTTGAGAATCATTGCAGGGGGAAGCGGGTTGCTAGGGTTTTGGGGCACGGGGGCCAGGATTCCTTTCAATTTCCTAGAGCTAGGGAGCCAAACAGGCTGCTCCTAGCTGGCTGGGAGGTTAGTCGGTTTGGGCAGATTTGGTCAGTGCATCAGGCTAGGCAAGGCAGCAACAAGGCAGCAGGGAAGGGTCAACCATATCGGCAGGAATTAGCATCAGAAGTAGGTATTTTTATTTATGAATTGCTGAGTTATTTTCACACTGTAGATAAATTTTAATTTATGCTGAATATTTTGCTTATATGCTGGTGAATGAATTATTTATGCAAAATGAAAGGAATTATATGTTTAATTGTACGAAATTTGGTATTTAATTAAGTATGGTCTCTACACATGGTATCAGAGCCCTGGTTCAAAATCTGGAGCCAAGGGCCTACCTACCCACCCATAAATTTAAACACCCTGAAACTCTCTAAAATTTTTGGGCCTAAGGGCCAAGCTCCAACTCCAACTCCAGCTCCACCTAACCTGTAAGCCAACACACAAATTTTTAACGCAAATATAAATATAAATAATAATACACTTAGGGAAGATCTTTTTTTTAACTCAGATATAAATATGAATAATAATATACATAATAAACATTTTAAAAAGGATAAAAAAACTTTAGAAAAACAGATATCAAATTTAAAATTACTTCAAATTTTTTCAAGAGAGTTTAAAAAAAAATAAAAAAAAAAAAAATTAAAATCAAAAAAAAAAAAAAAAACGCTTGTCAAATGGAATGAGATGAGGAAGAGAATGTGTTTCCTGAACTGATATCAGGTTAACATCAACCGTATCAATGGATTAAGTTCATGCTTTGCATCTAGCAAACGGCCCAGAAGCTGGACCTGCACATGGACCTGACTGTATATTTTTAGAAATAACTTTTCTTCTAAAATTGAAATCTTCTAAAAAAAAATATAGCTTTTTCTTCTAAAATAAAAATAAAAAAATTGTTAATGAGTAATAATATAATGAAATCCTTGAAAGGACACACAATCAGAGGAACATAACACGCCATCTTTTAGCATTTCTATTATTTGGCAAGAGATATTACACGAGAAAAAGATTTAACCTACAAACCCTGATAAAGATATGCAAAACGAGCGTTCAAGATATATTAATAGGATTTCTTATTTATCCCAACCCTTTTAGCCAAATTAGACCTCTAAATTGATAGAACTGTAAGCTTCTTCAAAACACAAACTATTATTGTCTTTTCTTCTGTATTCCCAAAAGAAAAAAAAAACGCAATCATAACACACCTTTGATATATCTTACTAGCCCGAGATATTTGGGGATGATATTCAGTTTGATGGGCTTGGGGAAATGCACACAGTAGCTAATCGATTTGCTTTAGAAGTGTACAAGCTCGTAATGAAGAACGAAAGGTAAAGAAAGAAGAGATTATGTGAGATGAAGCTGGCTGGAATAATTAATGGGTAGGTCTGCTTTCAATCCGAATATAATTTTGACAAGGAGTGCTTGGAAGCTACCAGTCCGGACTAGTCCGACCCTGTAGCTACTCACGTTCCACACGATGTGATCAATTATTTTCTCAATTCTTCTGGGGGTTTGGCTCGCCTGAGTAAAGATGGATACACAAGGAGCACTTGAAAGAGAGGATTGGCAGAAGTACACACACCCTCGCCCTATTGATGCATTAAGAAGGGGTGATGACATTGATCTGTTGGCACAAGTCTCAGCAACACAAAATGAGATTTTGTTTCATTGGTCATAAAACTCTGATGATAGTTCATTTGAATCTTTCTCTTTGATAAGATTTAATTTGAATCTTCCTTTCCGATGAGATCTTCTATAAAAAAAAAAAAAACGAATACAAAGGATATACAAAAGTATACATCCATGCATGAAACATCGCTAGAATTTGCCTAAAATGCAGACAAAATATAGTTGAAATACAATCAACGAGATGGTGACAGTGTCCCCGCAATCACTCTTAACACAATAGAGTCCAGACAAGATGACAAAACCCAAGTGCATTTAACGATTTTTAGAACATTGCAAAAAAATTCCACCAGAGACCCTATAATCTTCAAACAAAATTCTCTATAAGATCGTAACCATGTCAAAAAAAAAATTAAAATAGTTGTTACAGGTGAAAAGAGAGGGTACGCTTAAAAGGGCACTAAAAGAAATAATGATCTCCTCTTTTCAGAAAGATGCAGAATTCGTCGATGTTGGGGGAAAAGCAAATCTAGCTAAAATAGACCTTGAACTTTTCTTGGGAAATATTAAGAAGTCAAACATGATTTCAAAAACCTGGTTCTCTGTGAGGGCTACATATTAGCCACAACAGAAAGACCGGTGTTGCCTAAATGGGGCTACAAAAAGAATAACATCTACATCCGAGGCTTGTTTTAATTAGTTTAAGGTGTCAAAACAAATACAAACCCTACAATTACAATTAAGGGACGAATTGCATTTGCCAAGAGCATGGTCACGAGATTGAAGCTCCCTGGGGAAAGCAAAAATTAAAGCAACTCTTATCATGAAGAATTAGGGTTTGAGCTTTGGTCTTTGAGAATCTTACCTTGTCGCCAACGAATGGCATTTTAAGGGTTTTACTGTTCTCCTTCAGTTGCTTCTTCTTCTTCAATACTTGAGAAAAAACAAAAAACAAAAAACACAGACACAGAGCCAAAAACAAAAAAACAGAGCTACAGGTTATGGCAATCGATGGGAATGGAACCCTCAACTCCATGAACCAAACAAAAAAATGACAGACCTATTCAGAAAATTGCCAGACAAGTTCAGAAAATTGACAAGCAAATCTACAATAGACAAGTTCAAGCTAACGCTCCAAGCACCAGCGCCAAGCCACTGAGGAACAGAGGGAACACGCCACTGTGCTCAACGCGCCCTCCATTCCTAGAACTCGAGGATACCAAGGTCGACCGAGCAGGGAGATGGCCATGGCCGCCAGTCTCATCCTTCACCTTGAACGCTTAAAAAAAAATGAAATGTGAAATGGAAGAGAGGGTAGAGTTCGAAGAGATAAGGATGAGGAAATTAGGGTTAGGGTTTAGATAGGAGGGCACTGGAGGAAGCAGGACGGACACGTGGGCTTCATGCATGCCCGATTTGATTTATTTATTTATTTATTTAATTTTATTTAGATTATTTAATTTTATATTTTATTTATTTATTTAAATTAACTTTTTAAATTATTACTAAATTTAAATTGTAAATTGTTTAAATTGTAAATTTTTTTAACTATTTATTAATAAAACAAAAAAAAATAATATATATATATATATATATATGTTGCAAGTTAAAACTACACATAGTAATTAATTAAAAGTAATTATGATTAATTAATTAAATGAGTGATTAATGTTAATGTTAAATTATGTTTTAGGTTTAAATTTATGTTTTTAAATCTATGATTTAGTTAATAGTTTAAATTTTAAATATTTCAAGTTATATTATGTTGTGTTTAAGTTTAAAACTAGTTAAAGTGATTAATTAGTTTTAAACTAAAACACCGAGCTAAGAACCTGCAATACAACACGAGTTAACCAAGACTGAGCGCCCAATCTCCAGGAATCAAGACACAGGGAGGAGGATCTCACAAGCAGGCTCAAAGGGCGCAAACTGCAGAACAAGAAAAAAAAACACAGCGATTCATAAGCCAAGCACCAAGTCCCTCCATTCCATTCCACAAGTTAAAGTCAAACACTAATATTCAATGCATCGCCTTAGGCTCACTACATCATACGATCACAAGTCAGGAAGCAATACATAACCACAACACACAAGCACTAAGTTCCAATGCCGAAAACCACTCTACAATCCTCAAGACTCGCACCTGCAACCACCGAGATACACAATTCAATGCATATGTACAACACGCCAAGGAGAGCCCATGAGTCAAGCATTGAAGGATATTTAGTTGCAAGCGAAAATTTTAAAGGACTTAGACTAGGACAAGCGGGAAGGAGGTGACATACACACTAGGAGAGTAAGCTAGAGGAATTGGCGAGTATGATGCAAGGCTAGCGTAGCTACCGGACAAGGGAGCCAATAGTTTTCTTAAGCAAAGAAACTAAGCTTAGACACTTTAGTCCTAGCCCAGCCAATCCCCTAAAGAGAGTAACATCTGTTTACAGACAAGTAAAGAAAAACTTATGCCTAACCCTGTTTCTAGTTTAAGTAGCGCAAATTTGAAACGTCCTTGAACTCACCCTGACAACTTTGGTTGATGCAAGTTAAAGCATACAGGATGGTTAGGACTCAAGGGAATTGAGGCAGGGGAGCATCGTCGTAGGCACCGCCAACACCGCCAGCACCGCCACCACCATCGCCCGAACTAACTCTCATACTGTGCTCGTTGGAGGCCATAAATGAGACTTTAAAGGGGTGACAACTAGTAGGGACCGAAGTGGAACCCCCACCATTTGGAACGGGTAATCCAGAAACATCAAGGGATTCAGGGGGAGGACCTCCACCCGAAGACATCACTCGAGAATTGCATAAGATAAAACTTCTGGAGTTTGTCAGGGGTCGCCCCAGTGAATGCGCAGAAGCGTGGTTGGAAGGCATGACAAGGTGTTTTGCCTTAAGGGACTATGCATCCAACTCTAAGGTGAAGATAACGATTTTTCAATTAAGAGACAGTGCCTTGAACTAGTGGGGCAACCTAGAAAGACAACTACATCTTACCCCAGACACAGTATCTTGGGAACTTTTCGAGAAGAGGTTCCGAAGGAAATATCTGTCAGCTTATTATGAGGAACAACAGGTAGGGGCATTTCATGCCTTAGTATAGGGAAATAGAACTGTAGAATAATATGAGATCAGATTTATGGAATTGGTCAAATATGTTTCGTATATGGATAATGACCAACAATAGGCAGAGTGCTTCGTCTATGGATTGAAACCTAAGATAAGAGCTATGGTGTGGATGTGGAAACCTTCTTCAGTAGCAGAGGCAGTGGAAAATGCGCGTTACACAAAAGAACACATGAACTTGAATGGAGGTATGAGGTCGACCTTTCCGCATCGTCCTGGATTCTTAGGGAAGGCCCCGAGGACATTTTCCAGGGGAGGGGGCTCAAGGCCACCTCCATATGGTAACAGAGTCACGCCAAGGACAATAGCCACAGGGATTTCAATGGCAACGAGTGCAGCATCTCGTTCATCGCCAACGATGCAGACAGGTCCATGACCATCTTAGGGAACAACTAGTAGGGGCAGGGGTTGTTGGGGAAGGAACTCATTTCAAAGACAGTCACATAATAGTGCACAGGTTCAATCTCGTTTTACCTGTTGGGGGTGCGGAGGACCCCATTACCAGCGTGACTGCCCAAAGTTACAATCAAGATTCACGCATAGAGAAGGGAAGGCCTCGATGGGAATATCAAGTAGCAGCCACCAGATTTACGTAGCGGTTAATAATCGCCAGGCCGAACATCAATCCATGGTGGTGGAGTCATCAGGTATGCTAAATCATATCAACGCTAAGATTTTATTTGATTCTGGTGTGACAGATAGTTTCATTTCACCATCTACATTAGAAAAGAGTGGGTTGGCAGCCTACAAGCACGATGACTTTAAACAAGTCGAGATGGCTTCGGGGGAAAAACAAGTGGTAGGATCTACTGTTGATAATTGTATAGTAAACCTAGGAGTGTGTACTACCAGGTTGAAGGTATACGTCACTGCTCTCAGGGTGTACGACCTAATCATTGGAATGGATTGGTTAGAAGCTCATAGAGCTTTGGTAGATTGTTTCGCAAAAAGGGTTCTCTATGTAGATGACAAAGGAAGGCCAGTAGAGATCCAGGGTGTATGGAGAAAAGTGTCATTACGCTTTATCTCAACTATGAAGGTTAAGCAATGCTTGAGGCAAGGATATTGACATTATGTAGTGGAAGCACTGAACGAAAGGAAGGGACCCTCATTGGATCAGTACCCAATATTGTCAGAATTTAAGGATGTTTTTCCGAATGAGTTACCAGGGTTACCTCTTGAGAGGGAGCTTGATTTTACTATTGAGATAAAACCTGGTGTAGAACCAATTTCCAAAACTCTGTATCAGATGACAGTGCTAGAACTTTGTGAATTTCAAATGCAGTTGAAAGAGTTACTGGACTTAGGGATAATAAGGCCCAGTGTTTCACCTTGGGGTGCAGCAGTAATTTTTGTAAAGAAGAAGGATGGATCCTTACGACTGTGTATAGACTACAGGGACTTGAACCGTGCTACAATGAAAAATAGGTACCCAATGCCACGAATAGATGACCTCTTCAATCAGATGAAAGGAGTGGTGGTATTCTCAAAGATCAATTTACGATCAGTGTATCATCAGTTAAGGATTGAGGAAGGTGATATCCCAAAAACTGCCTTTCGAACTCGATTTGGACATTACGAGTTTGTTGTAGTACCTTTTGCATTTACCAATGCGTTAGCAGTATTCATGAGCCTCATGAACGACATATTTCAGAAGTACTTAGATTGTTTTGTGAAAGTATTTCTAGATGACATCCTCATCTATTCCAAGAACGAAAGAGAACATGAGGAACACTTACGAGTAGTGTTGTCCTGCCTTAGGGAGAACAAATTGTATGGGAAGTTGTTGAAGTGTTCCTTCTTCCAGAAAGAAATCCACTATTTAGGTCATATCATTTTGGCAAAGGAATCTCTATGGACCCAGAAAAGGTAAAGGCCATTATGGAGTGGTCAGTACCAAAAAATGCCCATGAGGTGAGAATCTTCATGGGGCTAGCAGGTTATTATCGGAGATTTGTGGAAGGATTCTCCAAAATAGCGAAACCCATCACCACTTTGCAGCACAAGGGTGTTAGGTATGAATGGACTGAAGAATGTGATAGTGCATTCATCGAGTTTAAGAGGTTACTAACTAGTGCACCAATTCTACAAGTGCCAAATATGGAAAAGGACATCACAGTCTGCACAGATGCCTCGAAGCAAGGGTTGGGGGCCATGCTAATGCAGGATGGAGGAGTGATATCTTATGCGTCAAGGAAGTTGAAGAAACACGAAGAGCTATATGCAATTCATGATTTAGAGTTGGCAGCTGTAATGCTAGCTCTAAAAATTTGGAGG
>JZKD02S2373012.1:203355-220315 GCA_000966675.3 Picea glauca
GGGCGAAACTTTGAGCTCAAAATGGACCATCAAAGTTTAAAACATCTCTTCACTCAAAGAGATCTGAATGCCAGGCAAAGGCGATGGAGTGAGTTTATGAGTGAGTACGATTTTGTTATTTCGTACATCAAGGGAAATGAAAATGTGGTCGCAGATGCCTTGAGTAGGAGACCATGTATATTCTCCTTGATACCCTTAAAAGTCAATCTGAGGGAACATGTGTTGACACAAATCCAAGGAGACAATTGGTATTTAAAGGTTACTTCAAACCTCCAGAGTGGGAGACGATTAGATCCAAAGTATGAAGGATATAGTCTGGAAGCAGACAGACTGTTAAGATATCGAGGAAGGATGTACATCCCTGAGAATGGGGATATTCAAAACATCATATTGAAGGAAGCCCATAGAGCACTTTATTGTGCACATCCGGGTGTGAAGAAGATGTACGCAGACATGAGGAAGCTTTTCTTCTGGGTAGGCATGAAGTGCGATGTAATCCATTTCGTCGCCAAATGCCTAGAGTGTCAGCAAGTGAAAGCCAACCACCATCACCCTGCAGGCCTCCTACAACCACATGATGTTCCTATGTCCAAATGGGAAGTCATTTCTATGGATTTTGTTGTGGGGTTGCCGCTCACATCTCATAGACACAATGCCATTCTTGTGGTAGTTGATAAGTTAACCAAGAGTGCTCATTTTATTCTGGTTAGAGACACTTACGATGTCACTGATGTGGCACGTGTGTTTGTAAGAAAGGTTGTTTGTAAGCAAGGTTATCTATTTTCACGGGATACCTGAGAAGATCATTTTAGTTAGAGACTCCAGATTCACTTCTAGGTTTTGGACAAGTTTGTAGTCAACGTTGGGAACTTAGTTGAACTTAAGAACAACTTATCATCCTGAAACATATGGGAAAATTGAGAGAGTAAATCAAGTCATGGAAGACATGCTTAGGATGTATGTCATGGATAATCAAACCCAATGGGAGAAGTACCTAAGTTTGGTAGAGTTTTCCTACAATAACAGTTTTCATAGGCTCCATCAGAATGCCACCCTACAAAGCTCTGTATGGAAGGCCATGCAGAATGCCATTGATTTGGGATAGATTAGAAGATCGAGTAACAGTTGGGCCAGAATTGATTCAAGAGATGGAGGAACAGGTGATTCAGATTAGGCAGAGACTAAAGGAAGCATAGGATAGGCAAAAAAGTTATGCATATGCACACAAGACTGACCGAAGTTATGAGGTGGTAGACTAGGTTTTCATTTGTATCAGGCCTAATAAGAGTACCATATGGTTCAGGAAGGGGACAAAGTTTTCACCTCGATTTATAGGACTGTTCAGAATCCAAGAGAAAATTGGACCCATTGCCTATCGTCTCGTACTGCCACCCCACTTGTGTTACCCATGATTTTGGTCGTCATGATGATGTATTGATGATGGTGTACTTAGGCTCTTTATAAGAACTTTCTCCTGAGAAAAGTTACTTTCATCTCTTCACAAAAAACTCATTTTTGGAGAAGGTTCGTAGGTTGATAATATATTTGGGTGTGAGAATGCCTAATTCTTGTAGGCTTCTTTAAGCCAGGGTGCTAACTTCTCGCACTGTGTTGAATAGTCAGGGTGTGAACTCTTCCTAAAGCATGGAAAAAGATGAATTCACGATGTTTCTAGAAGGGAATATTCTAGAAGGATGGGTTGGCATTCAAATGGTTATCCTAGTACTGGATTTCCTGATATTTTGGGATCATTCTTATCCAAGTAACTATCTAATTCTCTCCTATATATTGAGGGAATTCTCATGGAAAAGGTTAAGCAAGATTCATTGGAGAATTGGTGAAAGAATTGTGTGAAGGACTTAGCTTGAACAGTAGCTTGGAGACTCTAGCAAGTTTACCAAGAGGATTTGATCTTCTTCATGCAAGGATTGAGCAAGTGTGTGTGTCAGAGCCAAGATCCATCGAAAGGAAGTTTGCGACATCAAGGCTCAGGTTGTAATCTTTATTTTCCATTAATATGATACAGTGGCATGTCCCTTTCCCATAAAGCTATTTCTACTTTATTGTGTAATTCCTTGATCATACACATAAGTTGACAGTTGAATAGATTGTGCTATCTTCACTTTGGTTGGTTTGTGTTGTCTTGGTCTTGACTTCACGAGAGCATTGGAGCGAAGCAGGAGCAACAAAGACCCTAGGAAGCGATAATAAGGTATGTTATTTGTTCCTTCCTCCTAGTTAATTCAATGGTCAAAACTTAGGGAAAGACTCATGTCCTGTCCCGTTTTGTTCTAGATCCAGGTGGATCTAGGGAGATCTGTTAGTGTCCGCACCTATCGATTAATCTGATAACAAAATTGGTGACTCCACTGGGGAACAACCCATTTTCTTTGTGGCTTTTAGTATTTTTCTGTGGCCATTTGCTCTTTCTTTACTTTTCTCCTTTCCTATCAATCTCTGAGTCTTCAGGATATTCTAATAGACCCTCTGGGTCCAGAGGCCTTTTCAATTTTTGCTTCATTTTCCAAAAATTTGACTAGTTTCAGAGGTTCTCGCACTGCACTTCACTGTAGCCTGTGAGAATCCATAGAGTTCGCACTCTGCCTTTAGGTTGTAGTGCGAGGTTCTCGCACTTTGCTCAAGGGCCACCTACGAGAATCACTAATTCTCGCACTGTGTAATACTACTAGCCTGCGAACTCATTTTTTCAAAATTTTGGATTTGAGTTTTGGCATCTTCAACTGCCCAGATCAGTCTAGGTGCCTTATAAGGGTTTCTTGGACCATTGATTGGTGTCTTTCTTATCTTCGTTTGCATGCATGAATAGTCTTAAGATTGCAAGGCTCTTCTTGTCATTTTTGTCTTGACTTTCGTTTCTTGACTTTTCTTGGCAAAACCATCATTTCTGATTTCGGAATCTGAGTGTGTTTGATTAGTTAAGAACCGGTGATCAGTTGAAAGTTGAGTTTTCTTGGTCTTTTCTCATTTGCTGATTGTTTGACAGGTCATTTTTCTTATGCAATTGAAAAGACTATTTTGGTTTGCTTTTTATTTTTGTTTTCATTGAAAGAGTGGATTGGGTTTTTATCATTGCTTGTTCATTGGTTTTCGATTTTCTGTACTCTCATTGGCATAGTGAGGGTCCTTTTTGAAAAGTGAACAAAAGTTTTTCTTTCAAAAAAAATCATTTTTTGTCTTCGAAAACATTGAAAATCAAATTATTGAAATTGTTGAAAAAGAAGCAATAGAGAATTGTTATTTGATGCGTGATTTGTTGCATTTGCATTTTAAAGGAAATTTTGCATTGTAGTTCAAGGTTGATCTGGAAAACTTTCTCTTTCCCTCCCATACATAGGATTCATTGAACGAAAAGTGATTTATTTCATTCTCATCCATGCATTGTTGGGTCAGAGTCATACAACATACGTTTCATCTCCGTTTCCTTTGAGTAAACAACAACTCTTAATAACACTGCGTAATCATAAAATTTAACTAGTAACTCTTTTCTAGGGCTCTATTACACCAACATTTAGCTAGGCTAGCGTTTTGGAGTAGGAAGAGAGATACACTCTCCAAAAGCTCAAAACACACAATAGCATCTTGTGTTAGGGAGTGTTAAATTCCATTTGCAACATCTTATCCTAGGAAGCCCTTTTCACACAAGGGTCAAACACGAAGTCGCATTGATCTTGGCAGAGTTACTCACCCTGCTTTGTTGATATCAGTGTAGAGATTGCATGTATTACGGGGATCACTCAGAGGTATACCCACAATGATGAGTGGAAGCCTTTTGAGTTGATTTTGGGCTAGATACCCTACCCTTGTATGTGGATCGGACTGTCGACTGTACCCCCAAGATTTATTGTTGTTGGTGGTGACCTTAGTGGCCTATATTTCTAGGTTCTTACCCGAGGTGACTGTGAAGGGGAAAGTATTCACGGTACCTGGAATTGACGTTGACCAAACTCACTCGGTCTCCTTGGAGGGTATACCCACGATTATGTGTGGGAGCTTGCACTAGGGTGTAAGTCCGTTAAGCAGGTCGTCAGCGTAAATTTTCCACCCTAGCCCAGCCCCTTCTTGTCTCGTTGTTGCGACGTTGGATTTCATCACCAACTAGTGGCTTTGAAATTAGAAGGTCTTGTTTGCTTGGTGATTGCTTCCTAGATTTTTTTTTACCAGCACATGTTGTTTGTTTCTCGAAGTTGGCCATAGGATTTTCTTCGTGAATTTTGTCACTCGTTTACAATAGCTCCTCCACGTCATTCACATAGAATGCAGATTTTATCTATAGAGCATCTGGACAATACTCAACCCTTACCTACAAGTACACCTGAGGGCTCTCCTCGGCAAAGTGAAGCCACAGTCGTCACCACACCACTAGTGGAACGAACTGACTCTCTAGAACATTTTCGAATTACAAATACTCGAGAGGACTTTTGAATTCACCCCGATTCTGAGAGATGTTTTATGCGAGCAAACTCTTCCGGAGACTTAATTGTTGTGTATTCTGGATCTCCGTCTGGATCTGGGGACCAACATCCTTTTTGTTCTATGGGCGTTTTTCGACGGGACCTTTTTGGTCCCGGTTCACCTGTGATTTCCGAGATCAACCCACCTGTGATTTTTGAAATCTCTGATACAGAGACAGTATCGGTGACTACCGCTTACTGCTTTACCATCCCTGCTGAAATGGCCCATCTCACAACTACTTCGAGTGTTCCAACCGGGTTTACGACATTTACTCTTGCTCCCATCAACACACCGTGAACGCCCACCGCCACTCCGACACTACCGCCTGGCTATTGTGCGTTGAATGCTTCCATTCCTACTCCTGTGCAAACTCCACCCGGCTCTCCTAGTGGTCCTTCTTCTTCTGGGCACTTTCTTCTTGGTTTTGTTCCAACACTCCCTCAATTTCCTTTTGGAGGACCTTCTTCGTCTTCTACTAGCAATCCTAATCCTAGTGGTGATATTCCGTCATTCACTCCAAATTACCAATTTCCGGTTGGTGGACAATTTCACCCAGGTGGTATGACACAAACCCCTCTCAGTGGGAAAATTCCTTTTGGAACGCAACCCCCAATTGGAATACCACCTTCGATGGGAGGACCAACCCCACCTTATGGGAAAAACATACCTCCATCCTTGGCTCAGTATTGGAATCAGTTGATACAAAATCCTCTTCAAATGACTGGGGGGCAGCAGTTTCCAACTGCATCCATCACACCCCCTAGTATGGGTCAACCATATCCAGTTTCATTCAATCCCATTTGGGGGGAAATTCTCAAACTCAAGCCCCTGTTCTAGGGTATACTCCTATGAGCTACTATCCTCTCCAACCACAACCGAATATGCCTGGGTCTTCACATTATATGCAAACTGCTTATGGTCCTACTGGTTTTCCGACGGGGCTTCCTCCTCAAAGCCACTAGTACCTGCAAGTGAATCGATAGTTACCTTTTCTCGCCACTTTGGATCTTCTGGATTTGTCAAGGATTTTAAATGATCCTATTCGTCACTCTCCCCAATGGCCTGTTATCCCAACCAAGATTCTATCGGACATTCCTAAATTCGACGACAAAGCAGGAGAGGACCCAAATAATCATGTTATGACTTTTCACCTATGGTGTTCATCCAACTTGTTGATGGATGAATCTATTCGTTTACATCTTTTTCAACGAACCCTCACAGGTTCTGCTGCAAAGTGGTATATCGAATTGCCATGAAGTTTCTTCTCTGACTTCAACACCCTAGCTATGGATTTCCTTATGCATTACCAGTTATCGATCCATTGTGACACTGGGACTGAGATTTTGACTTCCTTCAAACAGAACAAAGGCACTCATATATCTGATCACATTCATGAGTGGCGAAGGAGATGACGTCTCATTAAACTTGAGCTCCCTGATCAGTTGCTGGCCGAGTGGTTCACAAAATCATTTGTGAATGACATCGGTAAAGACATTCCCATGGGTGGCCTAGTCATGGAAGAGCAGGCTATAAGTTGTTCTCAATATCTTGACCTCGTTTATTCGCAAACGGGAACCCTTTACAACCTACTACCTGACTTACCTCGTCCTAATACTTCCAGCACTTCAACTACTCCAGCTGCCTCGCATGCAGTTGATGGTGTGATTGGCTCTTCCCAGGCCCAACCACATTTCGTGTCAAGCACAAACCCTAAATATTCTTTTTCTAATGTTCAACATGCTCTGTCTCCTGCCACTCCCACTGAAAAGACTTCAGAGGTAAATGTCGTTCAATCTACCCCTGCCGGTAAAAATAAATCTAAAAAGGGGAGAGGCAAGAATAAGGAGGGAAAAAATAATTCTCAAGTAGAGAAAACCAAAACTACCAATATTGACGATCGGGATAAGCGCAAACCACGATACCCTTGTCATATCTGTGGTGATGATCACTACACGAAGGATTGTCCACGACGTTCCAAGGTCACTATGTTCCTTCAAGGAGCTCCAAAACCACCTGCACTTGTCATTTTGTCCCAACCCTTCCCGTCTCAACAACAGACTCAGTTGGTCATCCATGACCAACCCTCTTCTTCTACTACATCATATGTTTTGATGTGTACTGGTGATTCTAAGAAGAACAATGTTGCACTCACTACTCGAGCCAAAGATTATTCTCCCTCTAAGGAGAAGGTTGATGACTTACCTCCTTCCTTGGTACAATCTTCTCCAGCAACTCCACCTACTACCGGTCCTCTTCATCTCGAACGACCGAGCCTTGACATAGTTCTGTGACCCCCCTCCAAAGGGCATCGTTTGAAAATCGGCTTTCAATCCTCATGCTTGTGCAGCCCAGAACTATAGCATTGTTGAAGATCTGGCCCAGGCACCTTCTGCGATGTCAGCCATTAAAGTCCTTCAAAATTGTCCCACACAATGGAAGGCACTGTTGAAAGCTATCGGTGGAATTGACCCGATGGATACGAATTTGATAGTCTTTGACTTGGAAGATCACATTCCAAGGTTACCTCCTCAACTCGTGTTCCAGATCCAAGTGGTTGTCTCTTACAAAAATATTTTCTGAACCGTTATTGATGAGGGTGCCTCGACTTGTGTTATGTCTCTTGCTTGTTGGAAAGCCATTGGCTCTCCTTCTTTGAATGAATCCCAGAACACTCTTAAATCCTTCAACGACTCTAGTTTTAAGCCCTACAGTGTCCTTCCTTCGTTTCCCATCAGATTAGAAGGTAAAACGGTCCAAGTCGAAGTGGAAGTCTTTGACGCTCCCCTTGATTATAATCTTCTGCTTGGCCGCAACTAGATCGATTCCATACGTGTCGTTGTGTCGACCCTTTTCCATGTAGTACATTACCCTCATCAAGGAAAGGTTGTTACCATCGGCCAACTAGCCTTCTTCAATTCTAATACTCGTACTGGCAATGTACCGTTTATTGCTAAAACCCCACCAGGTTATGAGAATGTCAGTGTAGGCCTTTTAAAGAACTTTTCGTTAATGGGTACTTTCCCCATTCCACCTCCCGATGTTCCACGCTCGTCTGTTGCTTCCATCAATATGATCTCCACTTTGCTCACAAACTTCCTGCATCTCACGACCCCTAGATAGTACCTGACCCTGGAGATCATCTTCGTTTCGGTGACGCCATGCTGTTAAGTCTGGTTGAGTCCGCCTATCAAGCCATTCAATCGGCAACACCTTCTACCCCCTCTCCTCATGAGTTGTCTCCCTATCCTTTTCATTTTATTTTTCCCACTGACGAGATGATCATGTCCATCATGGAGGGAACCCCTTGGGACGATGGGAATCATCGTTCCATCCTCTTTCTGGAGCAACATACTCTTGAGAACTACCAACGGATTTCGACTCCTTTGACCATTGTTTTCATCTCAACCGTTCCCGAGTCCACACACGATGTGTTTGCTGAAGGGAACTTAAGCAATATCTCACCCACTATTCCTCTTGACATATCCGTCAAACCTGGGATTGTCGAAAATGTCCATATTGGAGCTTTGTGTTCCCCTGACGAAATAGTCACCTATACGTCCCTTTTCAAAGAATTTCATGATATTTTCGCCTGGAGTTACAAAGAAATGCCTGGCATCGACCCTACAATTGTCATACATGAGATAAAAACATGCCCCGGCGCTAAACCCGTCCGGCAATGCCTTTGTCCAGTTCACCCGTGTAAAGCGGCTGCTATCAAGCTCGAAGTCGAGAAACTTCTTAAAGCCAAATTTATTTATCCGGTGGCTCTCACAGACTGGGTTTCCAATATTGTTTCGATTGACAAGAAACAAGGCACCATTCATGTATGTGTTGATTATAGGGATATCAACAAAGCTTGTCCAAAAGACAACTTTCCTACCCCCTTCGTCGATCAAATTGTCGATGACTGCGCCGGAAGTGAAATCTTCTCTCTCATGGATGGTTTCTCTGGCTATAATCAAATCAACATTGTTCCTGAGGATCAACATAAGACTGATTTTATTTGTCCTTGGGGTACTTTTGCCTATCGGAAACTTCATTTCGGTCTCAAGAACGCTGGCACAACTTTTCAACGCGCTATGTCTTATGCTTTCCATGATATCAAGCACATCGTTCAACCCTATTTGGATGATTTACCCGCTCATTCAATGCACAGAGTCGATCACCCAACCCACCTCCAAGCTATTTTCGTTCGCTGTTGGTTCTACCATATCCGTTTGAATCCTCATAAGTGCATTTTCTGTGTGGAGACCGGTCGTCTTCTAGGTTTTATCGTTTTGCGTCAAGGGATCTGGGTGGATCCTTTAAAGGTTGAGGTGATTCTTAATCTTCCTCCTCCTTATACACTTCGCCAATTACAAAGTTTGCAGGGGAAAGCAAACTTTCTTCGTCATTTTATCCCGAATTATGCCGAGATAACTCGTGAATTTACGCGGCTAGAAAAAAAGGATTCAGAGTTCATCTAGGATACCATTACCAACAAGGCTTTTGAAGCTTTGAAGTTGTCCCTAACGCGAGCTCTGCTTCTCTTTCCCCCCGATTACAGTCGCGATTATTTCCTTTACCTTGTTGCCTCAGACTACACCATTGGCATGGTTCTCGTCCAAGAGGATGATGCTCATGACAAACATGTTATTTACTACTTGAGTCGAAGTCTCATGCCTACTGAAATCAAGTATCAACATGTCGAGAAACTGGCCTTGGCTGTCGTTCAATCCGTCCAACGCTTCTGGCACTATATCCTCTCACGCAAGTCTATGGTGATTTCTCATTGCAGCCCTATGCAACACATTCTAACACATCAATTGCTCAGGGGAAAGTACTCCAAATGGATTGTGATACTCTAGGAGTTTGACTTGGAATTCGAACGCGCCAAGTCCAAGAAGTCCTTAGTTTTTGCTGAGTTGATATGCGATTTTCCCCATTCCGCAACCGAAAACGTAGTAGTTGATTCATTACCTGATGAATCTCTTTTCCTTATTAGCACTGATGATCTTTGGTATGGGGATATCATTATATATCTCCAAACCCAGACTTTTCGACCAACTTTGTCTAGTACTGACCGACGTCACATACGCTATCAAGCTCGTCAATACATTATCCTCGGGGATAGTCTTTATCATTGGAGGATTGACTCTGTTTTTCAACGTTGTCTAATGTTCGACGAAGCCGAGAAAGATCTGAATGACTTCCATTCTGGAGCATGTGGTGGTCATATGTCTGGGTATGCTACTACCCAAAAGATCTTACGAGCAAGGGTTTTTTGGCCTTCATTATTTAACGACTGCATCATCGCCATTCAAAAATTCCATGCTTGCTAGACCTATAATCAAAAGATACAATCACATCCTACTCCTCTTCACCCTGTGGTCTCAGTTGGTCCCTTTACGAAATGGGCCGAGGCGATGCCGACATTTGACAACACTGGAAATACCATAGCATTGTTCCTTTTTAATCACGTCATAGCTCGTTTTGGTGTTCCCCAAGCTATCGTCACTGATCATGGTAGCCACTTTAGGAATTTTATGATGTCCAAACTTATTGAAAATTTGGGTCTTCACCATGATAACTCAATGCCCTATTATCCACAAGCCAATGGACAAGTCGAAGCGATTAACAAAGTTCTCATAACTATTCTTCAACGAATGATAGGGATTCATAAAACAAGTTGGCACACAATGTTATTTTTGTCATTGTGGGCGTACTGGACATCCGTCAAGTCCGCTACTGGGTTTACACCTTTTTGGTTAGTCTATGGTGTGGAAGCCATTCTTCCGATTGAATACGAGATACCCTCTTTGAAACTAGCTGTTGAACTCTTACCCAACACTTCTGTTGAGGAAGAACATCTATTGTATCTTATGCGATTAGATGAAACTCGACGTGATGCCACTCTAGTCATCGAAGCTTAGAAAAAGCGTGTCAAGGCCCAATACGACAAGCATATCAAGCCTCGCATTTTCTATGAAGGTGATCTTGTTCTTCTCTATGAACAAGATCGAGATATGTTAGGAGTTGGGAAATTCGAAGCCATGTGGTGAGGTCCTTATATCGTTCGACGAGTTTTGGAAAAAGGAGCTTATAAGTTAGTAGATTACGATGGTATCCCTTTGAGTGAACCCAGGAATGGGTTGTACTTGAAGAAGTACTATGCATAAAATCATCTGTGCACAAGTACTTGTATTTTTATTGTATCATACTTTTTGTGTGTTACTATAGCTTTCTTTTGTTGTTATCTTGTTTCTGCCCTTATGTGACGTTGTGTTTGATTTCCAGATGTCGGAGTCTTCGCTACCCTATATTGGCTTCGCTGATGGCGCTAGCCGTAGTACTCAGAACCTTACTTCCGCTGCGTGGGAAATTTACACCCTTACAAACGAACTTGTCTCCTTACGAAGTGTGTGTCTCGGTCGTGCGACCAACAACATTGCAGACTATAGCACCATGATTGAATTATTGGTTGATGCTATCTCATTTGGAATTTGTCATTTGGTTGTGTGACTTGACTCATAGCTAGTAGTACTACAGTTAATTAATTTTTATACTATCCGAAGTCCTACTTTGTTACGAGTGTATTTGCGAATTTGCCTCTTGGAACGTCATTTTGATTACATTGAATATCAACATATTCCTAGATGTTTCAATACATTAATAGATTCATTGGCTAATTATGTATTAGACAGACATTTGAATCATTTATAAATCAATCACATCAATATTCACACAATACATGATGAACCGGTAGAAGCCGTCTGTATATATAACAATCAAAAGAGTTTTTTATAAAAAGTTTTGTCCGAAGACCAAAATGTAAATCTGAAGCTCATAGCTTCTACAAAGTGACGTCATGGATGACATTCACGGTAACACACGACTGCCCAAGCAACCCTACGGATCAATCGACTCATGGATGTTGATACTCCTATAGTATAACGTTGATTGCGTCGTGGAACCTCTTCCAGAGGCATGTCTGGAATATCTACGGTCAGGCCGTCTAGATTTTGTTCCACCACTTGATAATCCTCGGCATATTGTGGTGCTACTGCTACCACTCCTCACCGCTGAATGGGAGAAGTACCAGGAGGTCTATAAGGTCCAACATCTGTGTTATCAAAAATGAATTTTGTATTAGTCTTTGGATGAACATATAAAACAAAAACATTTGAATATGATAAAAATTCACAAAAACATTTAAAAAAAATGTGTGTACTTCTTACCAAGGTCCCCCCACTGAGCATCCTCAGGCAGTACTAAATCTGGATCTCCTTGGAAATCCAACCTGGCATAAGCATAGTCGTCAACCATCAACAGTTGTGGTTGAAGCAAGTCAAAGAAAGTATCATCATACTTGATGATCGGTCCATCCACGTGCTAGGCCATAAGTTTACACCATCTTAGCATCCTTAGATCCCGGGAAGCCGATATATTCCACTCAACCTGCAGCCTCAGTAATGGGACCCTCTCAAGGAAGAAGGACACCAACAAAGATCCGTACCCGAATTGCTTCAATTTATCTCGTCTACATTTGGTCAACTGTCTTTTTACGCTAAAAAGCATTGCATCTACCTAGTTGAACACCCGAGGCTCAGTACACTCAATAGCATACTGGAAGTAACTTTGTAACGCCATGTGAGGAGTAGAACTCCCAGCCATCCGAGCTATGGTGAATAGGATATTATGGAGGGTCAAATCTTGTACCCCCCAAATAACTACTTTTGCTTTCTTTATCTCTGCCTAGGGAACACAGTGTAAACGACAGTACTCACTCATGGGCAGCCCACCACTTCTACTACCAGTCATGCTCACATAGTACCCTTGCCATGACAATCCATTCAAAAAGTAAATGTCCTCGATATCTAAGGATAGTGTGTGGACCCCCACATGAAATACATGCTGATCAGGGTCCCACATACGCACCAGGTACTCTAACAACCTGACTTGGGCCCTCATACCCGAGATACGAAAGTACTTCAGGAGCCCACAGTTTCTCAAAGAAGCAATAGTAGGTGGATGATTTCTAGCATTTGCATTGTCTTCTTCATGTTCCCTTTCGCACCATTCAAGCACCATTTTGATGGCCAATTATCTGCATAAGAGACACAACATGAAGATTAGCAACTTTTTTCATGAATTCATTCTCTTTCATTGAGTAAAAATTTAAAAAAAAATTGAGCTTTGCGGTTCTCACAAGTGCCCTTTGGGCATAGTGCGAGAACCTCGCAGACTGTCTTAGGCTCACCTGTGAGAATTCCCCATTCTCATAGGTCTCGTGTAGCATGCCTGTGAGAATGGAAGCGCACAAGTAAGGCTTGAAAAATCAACCCAAAAATGAATTTTAACCAATGAAATTACAAAATTAAACCATGAAAGTGTTAAGGACAAAGAGCCTACCTTACTATCGCTGACGGCTCACTGAATGGACACTCGTAACTCTTGCAATCTGACACCAAACTTGGAGGGTAAAAGAGGGTTTTTTGAGCTCAAATAGTGGAAAGGTAAAAATGATATGGTAAAAGAGTTGTTACTACTTTTTATTTACTTTTACTATGTCATTTAGTTTCTTATGATTACTTATCTATTAAACCCTAATCCCTAATTTCCTTTTGAGTGTAACTTTTGCAGGCATAATGACTTCGAGGTTCCTATACAGGGATGCAGACATATTTTTTCTTTGTCATCGCTTGTTTTGATTGTTTTTTATGGTTTTTGTATAATACTTCGAGCGTGGTTTTTGTCCATTCTTGCGCTCGAAAATACATGAGAACGCGATCGAGCATACTTTTATCACTTTTTCGGGCTCAACAAGGTTATATGAAAAAGGAACCCCCTTGGAGTCCTATTTAAGCTCTTTTCAGACTCTCTAAACATGAAAAGATAGCCAAGTGACCTTGCTATTTTCACGCTCGATAAATTATTTGAAGTAAGCGTCTGGTGAGCGATAATTTATCTCTTTTTCGGTCTCATCCGGACTATTTTACGAAAAAGGAATTGATAGAGTGCTCTTTTAAGTGTTTTTCCAAACTCTATAATCATGAAAAACCTTAGAGTTTTCTATCTCTAGACTAGTTAAACAAACATTGATAGACCCATAATGGGATTGAATCACTCCTTCTTAGGGTTTGTTAAACATACTCCGAGGGACTCGCCTGAAGGATGAGCTTACATCAACAAGCATATGTTATCCTCCTCAAGCTTGTGTAAAAATAAAGAGGTACTTGCCATAAATGGTGGGGAAAAATTTGGGAAAGGGATATGTCTTCATCTTCGTATTAATTGGCAGTAACTGTTGCTCTTGAACATGACACCCCCTATTCATCATTTGAAGCTGGTTTGGGAAATCCATTTGCTTCTCATTCAATTTGCTACAAGGTCATTCCCTGTGTCGTCTTTGAGTCAATGCTGCCAAATCATTGGTCATGTCATTCATATGTTCAAGAGAAGTCCATCTGAAACCTATATTAAGTCGGCCATCTACAGTTGTCCATTCTCTCCGTGTCGGCCTTCCCTGTGTCCGATTCAATTTGCATAATACTCTGTTTCACCTTCAAAATCTGTTACTCATTTTGTGTCATTGATGGGGGATACATCAAGGCCCTCTTGTGACGAGTTTTGTTTCGTCGACTTCAACTCATTATTTGGAATCAAGACTTAGAAATTATTTGGTACCTTGGAGCTTGCATGCCTCAATGACAAGTTTCCTCGCTTTCAACAATGGGTTTACATCATTGACCCCTGATCGAAAGATTCGATCGGATGTTCGAATCCAACTCATTCATTCACACTCGATGGATTGTACTAGGGTACCTTAGGAGTCATTGACATCAATGGTGATTTCCCTCGCACTTGTTAATGGTTTCATCAATGACTGGTAATCAAGTGGTTTCTGCCATGTTCGACTTCAACACATGTAATCACATGGTTAGATTCGTACTTTGGGCGACGAGATTGAAGACCCTGGATATCATCTCTTTTGTCTAGGTTGCGATGGAGTATGTATAATCTGTGACACATAGATCCACTGTGTATGTCTCATGGCTATGTCATCTCAATTTGAAATTTCTCGCATAGATCCACAGTGTATTTCTGGTGGCTATGCTATATTTTGATAGCATGGATCCACAGTGTATGATTGGTGGCCATGACCTATGTCTACAATGTCATCCATCTATGATCTGAGTATGGGAATGCCTACCTCAGAATTGGTATATATCATATTCTACAGATGCTTGGTTGTTCGCAGGTTTCCGATTAGGTGTGCTCCTGGTTTCCGACACACACATGTAGCTTACAAAGTCTTTCAACTGTCACTAGTTCCAACCTCATACTTTTGGGGGAATTCTGTTACCCATGATTTTGGTCGTCATGATGATGTATTGATGATAGTGTACTTAGGCTCTTCATAAGAACTTTCTCCTAAGAAAAGTTACTGTCATCTCTTCCCAAAAAACTCATTTTTGGAGAAGGTTCGTAGGCTGCTAGTATATTTGGGTGCGAGAATGCCTGATTCTCGCAGATTGCTTTAAGCCAAGGTGCGAACTTCTCACACTGTGTTGAATAGTTAGGGTGTGAACTCTTCCTAAAGCATGGAAAAATATGAATTCTCGATGTTTCTATAAGGGAATCTTCCAGAAGGATGGGTTGGCATTCGAATGGTTATCCTAGTATTGGATTTCCTGATATTTTGGGATCATTCTTATCCAAGTAACTATCTCATTCTCTCCTATATATTGAGGGAATTCTCATGGAAAAAGTTAAGCAAGATTCATTGGAGAATTGGTAAAAGAATTGTGTGAAGGACTTAGCTTGAACAACAGCTTGGAGACTCTAGCAAGTTTACCAAGAGGATTTGATCTTCTTCATGCAAGGATTGAGCAAGTGTGTGTGTCAGAGCCAAGAGCCATCGAAAGGAAGTTTGCAACATCAAGGCTTAGGTTGTAATCTTTATTTTCCATTAATATGATACAGTGGCATGTCCCTTTCCCATAAAGCTATTTCTACTTTATTGTGTAATTCATTGATCATACACATAAGTTGACAGTTGAATAGATTGTGCTATCTTCACTTTGGTTGGTTTGTGCTGTCTTGGTCTTGACTTCACGAGAGCACTGGAGTGAAGCGGGAGCAACAAAGACCCTAGGAAGTGATAATAAGGTATGTTATTTGTTCCTTCCTCCTAGTTAATTCAATGGTCAAAACTTAGGGAAAGAGTCATGTTCTGTCCCATTTTGTTCTAGATCTAGGTGGATATAGGGAGATCTGTTAGTGTCCGCACCTACCGATTAATCCGATAACAACTTGCATAAAACTCATAATGTTTTTCATGTATCAGATTTACATCATTATGTTGCTGATGAATCACATAAACTAAATTGGAAGGAATTGCAGGTATCTAACGTGGGAACTCTCACGGTAGAACCATTATGCATATTGGACTGTAGAGTTCAACAGCTCAGGAACCGTCTGGTAGACCAGGTTAAGGTCCAATGGGACAAGTATAGTCCAGGATCTGCTACTTGGGAAGATGCCGAGACATTACGACGAGACTATCCCTCACTTTTTTGACCACCTCGAGAACATGTTTCTCGTAGGAGGGGTGTATGTAACACCACCTTTTGACTTAGACAACCGTATATACTTTATTTTCTATTCACAGTGAAACTATTAAATGATAAATGTTAAAATGTTATTGATGATGATGTATATAATATGATCTACTATGTGAATGTAATTTTACGAATGTTTAAATGTTATTAATGATGATGTACGTAATGCGACATATTGTGAGAATGTAAATTTTATGAATGCTTAAATTCTATTAGAATGATGTTGGATATGATGCAATCTATTTTGGTAAATGATAATCTTATGAATGGGTGTCGAAATTGAATAATGGGATATTATGGTATCTATTTCTAACTTGAAAACGTTGATGTTAAGTTGTTAGTACAAGGATACCGAATTGAAATGAGGATGGTATGCAATTACATGATGATAATGCATAGAAATGTATGAGTTTGTGTTACAGACTAATTTGCAGGTTATGGGCTATGAAATAGCCAAGGGATAATGATGATGAAAGTGGATATCATGACCACTAGTCGATAAACATTATGGTATGAATATTTGTGTGTGAAATTATATTGGTTTGGATGCATTGCTATGATATGTGGACCAGTGCAGGATTTCAGGTGATGAGACTGCCCAAAACCAAATAAACGATGAAAAAACTCCCAACAACACAGTGCCACTGTATATTCCATTGTAGGGTGTGGACCCTAGTTATGATTAGGAGGGGTGGAGGAATTTTCCACTGTGTATCCTCCGAAACCTGAAGTCATGGGAGGACGGTGTTAGCTCACGCTCCCCAAGACATGTGATGATGACTGTCAGTTGCCTGCTGGGGAAGCTTGGTCGAGATAGTGACACTTCTGCTTACGGGTTCTATTTGGAGTTAGGTCAATATAGTTGATGCTCCAAGATAGTCCAG
>JZKD02S2373012.1:220365-231896 GCA_000966675.3 Picea glauca
CGAGACTTGTATGTACTAGCTACACATGCATTTCTTGTACATGTACACTAGTATGTATGAGCTTTCTTGACTTACTTACTAATAATGTCGGTTAATTGTTATGAATGTGTGAACCGTGTTTCTTTTCCTTTGTACCATGAGACACCTTAACTTCCGGACGAAGATTCCTGAAGGGTGGGTGTATGTAACAACCCTGCTTAAATAGATGTATAGGGATTATTAATTATAATTAATTTGATAATCTGACTGTCCTAATATGTTAGTTAAACAATAATTATTTCTTAATAATATTAACTAATTAATTATTATTAATTACTTGTTCATATCTGTCAATGATTAATTAATTATTAATTGACTCATTAATTATTTGAGTAAATAATTAAAGGGGTTAATAATTTAATTTATTAAAGACTTACGTATACAGGGGGGAAAATAAACATTAAATAAGGGGATAAGGTAATAAAGGAGGAGATAAGGAAATTAATGAGGGGGAGGAGAGTCGGTGAAAGGGGAAGATATGATGGGGAAGAGTCCTACGGGAGGGGGATGATTGTTTTTCTTTGGGAGGAAGAATTATTGGAAGGGAGAAGACTATATGTCTGGTGTGCCTATTTTTTTGGTGTGGGGAGTTTGGTTTTGGGGTTTTTGAGAATCATTGCATGGGGCACTGGGTTGCTGGGGGTTTTGGGCACGGGGGCCAGGATTCCTTTCGGTTTCTTGGAGCTAGGGAGCCGAACAAGCTGCTCCTAGCTGGCTAGGAGGTTAGTCGGTTTGGGCAGAGTTGGTCAGTGCATCAGGCTAGGAAAGGCAGCAGCAAGGCAGCAAAGGAAGGGTCAACCATATTGGCGGGAATTAGCATTAGAAGCAGGTATTTTTATTTATGAATTGCTGAGTTATTTTCACACTGTAGATAAATTTTAATTTGTGCTGAATATTTTGCTTATATGCTAGTGAATGAATTATTTATGCAAATTGAAAGGAATTATATGTTTAATTGTATGAAATTTGGTATTTAATTAAGTATGGTCTCTACAGCTCAAAAGCAATTGAACATCGAGGATAAGATGCCACATAATTAACCCGTGGCAGGGTAGAGTCTACACGAATTCTAGGAACATATAAAGGGGTAGTCTAAAAGAATGTTGAATTAAGATGGTGATTATCAGATGCCAGCTGGTCGATAGTGACAATGCTTCCATTGTGAGGGAAATGAATCACCCATAAGAGTGTAGACACCACAACATTCATAGCATATATATAATACCTGAGGGTACTCTTCTAGAGAATGGAAGTTCCTTAGAGTATACCTTTGTTCGTATAGTTGACCATCCAGACCGAAAAAGGGGTAAACTACCACTGGACAGACGTGACTTCAAATTTCAGTTTAACGAGCGTGAAAGGCCACAAGATCGCTCGACTATCTTTTCATGTTTAAAGGGTCTGAAAAGGGATTAAAATAAGACCTGTGTAAGGAACGTTCTTCTGGACCAATTTAACAAGTGTGAAGAAACAAGGTCACTTGACAATCTTTTCATCTTTAGGGAGTCTAAAAAGGGCTTAAAGAAGACTCCATGGGGGCTACAACTCATGTATGGAACTGGTTCAGGTAGATCTCATTGCTAGGCTCAGACCAAGAGTCTGTTCGATAATCAGTTGGGAAGTCTCCCAAAAGGGAAGAAAACACAAACCACGGTGTAAGTCCTCCTGCGGGATAGAAACCATAGTCATGGCTTCAAGGATAGACTCATCTGAAGGAAATTCAAAATCTGAGAAATCACGCAAATGAGGGTTGAGAGTCCCAAAGGTTGAAGTAAACTGACCATACTCCATATGACGATGGAGGTTTTGACTACGACTGGCAAAGTCTCAATGAAGAATCACGGTCACGAGGGCTTGCGAATCTACTAACAATGAGATCAGACTCAGAAGGATACTCAAGCCTACTTGAACCAAGAGGGGGAAACAAGGGCTCCCATGCCCCCATTGAATAAACCAATGGATCAATTTTTAAGACCAAGTCTCGAGAGGGAACACATGATTGCATAGGTTCCTTATCAAATGAAATTGAACATCGAGGATAAGATGCCACATAATTAACCCGTGGCAGGGTAAAGTCTACGCGAACGCTAGGAACATATAAAGGGGTAGTCTGAAATAATGTTGAATTAGGATGGTGATTATCAGATGCCAGTTGATTGCTAGTGACAATGCTTCCATTGTGAGGGAAATGCATCACCCGGAAGAGCGTAGACACCACAACATTCATAGCATATACATAATCACGCCCGAGAAGCATATTGAAATCTAACAGGCCTTGCACCACTATAACATCGACATGGACAATCTTCCCACCTAACAAGATAGGAAATTGAGGAAGAACCCCCAAATATTCACTAGGACATCTGTTAAAAGCCAACAGTTCATTTGAAGAAGACACAAGATCGGGAGATCCGAAGACTTTCCAAACTGAGGAGGATAAAATACTTGCATAGGCTCCTTCATCCACAATACATCGATAAATGTTTGTTAAATTAACATCAACCCTTATTTGAAAAGGTGCGGCAGAAGGAAGATGAGGCTCAACAAGGTCATTCCAATCAAAGGAAACCATCCTAGGGATTGGAGGGGGTGTGCTCGGAATGAGCGGAATGCCCCCTTGTTCTGAAAGTACTAAACCAGAAATGATAAAAACATAGTCGGTAGACATATCACTCCCCAAAAGAAGAGTGGGATCATCCAATGACTGCATCGGCATGACCAATTTCGCAACTAATGGTTGAATAGGCTTGAGAATCTACTAACAACGAGATCAAACTCAGAAGGATACTCAAGCCTACTTGAACCAAGAGGAGGAAACAAGGGCTCCCATGCCCCCATTGGATAAACCAATGGATCAATTGTTGAAACCAAGTCTCAAGAGGGAACGCATGATTGCAGAGGTTCCTACTCAAAAGAAATTGAACATCGAGGATAAGATGCCACATAATTAACCCATGGCGGGGTAGAGTCTACACGAACGCTAGGAACATATAAAGGGGTAGTCTAAAATAATGTTGAATTAGGATTCTTATTATCAGATGCCAGCTGGTCGATAGTGACAATGCTTCCATTATGAGGGAAATGCATCACCCAGAAGAGCGTAGACACCACAACATTCATAGCATATACATAATCACGCCCGAGAAGCATATTGAAATCTAACGGGCCTTGCACCACTATAACATCGACATGGACAATCTTCCTACCTAACAAGATAGGCAACTGAGGAAGAACCCCCAAATATTCACTAGGACATCTGTCAAGAGCCAACAATTCATGAGAATAAGACACAAGCTCGAGATATCCCAAGACTTTCCAAACTAAGAAGGATAAAATACTTGCAGAGGCTCCTTCATCCACAATACATCGATAATTTTTTGTTGAATTAACTTCAACCCTTATTTGAAAAGGTGCAGCAGAAGGAAGACGAGGCTCAACAAGGTCATTCCAATCAAAGGAAACCATCCTAGGGCTTGGAGGGGGTGTGCACGAAATGAGCAGAATGCCCCCTTTTTATGAAAGTATTGAACCAGAAATGCTAAAAACATAGTCGATAGACACGTCACTCCCCAAAAGAAGAGTGGGATCATCTGATGACTGCATTTTCATGACCACTTTCGCAACCAATGGTTGAATAGGCTGCGGGACTACATGGTCTAAAGGAACCTCACCCCCCAAAAGAGGAGTGGGATCAGCCAATGACTGTATCAGCATGACCACTTTCGCAACCAATGGATGACTAGGCTGTGGGACTACGTGGTCTAAAGGTACCTCACCCCCCAGAAGAGGAGTGGGATCAGCTGATGACTGCATCGACATGACCACTTTCGTAACCAATGGTTAAATAGGCTACGAGACTACATGGTATAAAGGTACCTTATCCCCTAGAAGAGGAGTGGGATCAGTCGATGACTGCATCGACGTGACCACTTTCACAACCAATGGCTGAATAAGCTATGAGACTACATGTTCTAAAGGTACCTCACCCCCTACAAGAGGAGTGGGATCAACCAATGATTGTATCGACGTGACCTCTTTCTCAACCAAAGGTTGAATAGACTGTGAGAAAACCCTAGAAGACTCAGAATCAAAAGATCTTGCAGATAGGGACCACAATCTTTATACCTCTGGAATGCTAGGGCACAAATGATTAAGGTGATCTCCCTTGCAAATCTTACAAGGGAACTTAGGCTTACGTCCTATCTGTCTAGGTTTCTCAATAGAATCAATGCCCCCAGCATGACTGACAGTGGCTAGTTTCACATATCCAACATGACTTGCAGAGGTTGGTGATGGGTTGATAACATGACTCACAGAAGCTACAGACCTATTGCCAATATGACTAGCAGAGCCTGGACTTTTTCCCACAACATGGCTTGTAGAGGGTGGGTGATTTCCCCCAGCATAACTTGCAGAGGTTGGGTGTTGGTCTTCAATGTGACTTGCAGAGGTTGTCGACCTATATCCAACATGACTCGCAGAGGTTGGTGATTTCTTCTTCCTATTCTTCCTCTTTCTATTTCGTTTAGACTTTCGGTTACTAGTAACTGTACTTTCACCAGAGGAGGGAGAAGGAGGAGGAGAGGACTTTGTTGACAAAGAAACATCAACAAGGTGCCCATGACATAAAGTGCTTAACTGAGAAGCATCAAGAGAATTTGGGACATTTGGAATGGTACCCAACCAAACTGGTAATCCCACATTCAACCCAGGAATGTACAAAGTGGCCATCAAAGGGACACCAATGTTTCCAAAGAAGGGAAAAGCACAAGAATCCCCTTGTAAAGGGGCTCCTTGGTTGGAATCACCAGGAAATTTAGCCATGAATATCCTATGCATAGGTTCTCCCCTTGCGGGATCGTTCAAATCCATAAAAGTCTCACACACTGACTCTGGCGAAAGAATGCCTATAAAGAGGCGGCTTCACGTTTCCAAGCAGAAGACTAAAAAGTCCTCACGATCGGTGGAGTGGGCAGTCTACCACCCTAGGTCAAAGACCCAAAGCAATGACTAACTAACTCACTATGGAAAACTAGGGAGCACAGAGCATACACTAAAAGTTCCTAAAGGCAAATCAAGCAAACGACCAACTAGTTGGAAGAGCAATTACACCAACCAACAATAGAGCAACTTATCAGTGCAAGTGCAACTTGAACACGGAAGCACCCTCCAAGTATACTCTGCAAAGCATGGCCTGATGTCTATCCTAGGTACCGTGGTATACCCCCACAGTCACCTGTGTATGTCTCTAAAAAATATAGGCAACTAGGTTGCCAATGCGCGAACAGTCACCAGGTGGGTACAATCAAAAGCCAGGTAGACCACAATGAGCAGGGTATCGAGCCCGAAACCTATCAAGGGTATCGAAGGCAAGTGGTCCAAAAGAAAACTGAGGACATCGAATGGATTCGAGACCCACGAAGCTCTGTGGTGAATGCAATCAACGAAATCCCAAGACAAGCCCTCTATATGTGTTCTCCACTACGATTGGTCCAACTTTGGAGGGGTTATCTCTGCTACGTTTCCGCACTTGACCTCGTGTTTAGCCCCTATGTTAAAGGGGGGTCCCAGATAAATTTCATGATACTGTACTTCTACACTCCTTAGCACATATTCGTATGTGTTTTTTATAGCCTTGAAGAGTTTCCTCTCCAACCTAAATCAAGGTTCTAGCCTAATCTAGTTGATGGACCCTACAAACATAAAGTCTAGTAATTTTTAATTAGTGTTCTTTTTAAGGCTTGATTTACTCAAAAGGGGTACAGTAGTGCAACTGATGTTGTTAAGATTCTTTGTGAAAAATGATGAAACTTATATGAAAACTGGCAAAGAATGATTATACTTCTTATTTTTTTCTTTTTGAAATGCTTTTAAAATGAGAAGAAAACACAACACTATGCTAATTTCTTTTCTTTTTCAAATAACAATGCAAAGAAAATGCCATGAAAGAAAGAGATCTAACAAACCAATAATTTTTTTTTTATATTTTCTTCCAATCAAAGAAGAAATAAAAAAAGATTCTAAAAGAAACTGATGAATACATGATTCAAAATGCAACTCATTTTTCTTAAAATTTCAAGCTAAACATAAGTTTAAAAAGCTAAGAAACAGAGTAAATCTTTTAATGAAAAAGCAAGCTATTGTTGTGATCAAACCCAAGTTACTGACTGCTATGACAGAGACCCAAAAACCTGAGAGGTATAACTCTTGACAAAGGAAAGGATCACTACCTTACCCTAAACAAAAAATTTCTCTACAGGCACGCTGCTAACATTTCAACAACAAGCGTGTGCACGCGAGCTGTGTAAAGTCATGGCATGTGTACACGTGTTCGGACCTTATACAGGCCACATGTACTTCTGAAACTGTAAAAAAATGAAAGGACAAGTAATCATGCCCAGGCAGAGACTACTAGTACTGAGAACCAAACTCTCTTGAAGACTCAGAAACTTACTTTGACAGAAAAAGAAAACAATTGAAGGAAAATTTCATAGAAAAAACCAATCTGAGGTGAAGCCTAAGCTATAGACTGCAAACGATGAAGACTAGAAAGAGTTCCAGAACACCCCTGAGAAAGACTAATTCTGACAGGGAAGAGGATGACTGCCTCTTTTAAAATAATTTTTCTAGAATCATACACGTGACTGACACTTCCTCAGCTGGTGTGTACATGCAGGCTATGAGAATGTAGGGTGCAAGTACATGCATGAATACCTTATACAGGCCGCGTGTACCTCTTTGGGTCTCGAAAAAAAAAATACAATCAAGCAAAGAAACAGAGATAACTGGTATGGAAGACCATAATCTCTGTTAGCTCAAACTTTGCAAAAACTTCAAAAACAGGAAATAAAACCAGTTCTTAAAAATACCCAAAAATATTCCTAGGAACCCTATAGATCTCCCCAGTACGGTCGCCAATTCTATTGTGGTGGGAAATCCCCCTACGGACTAGCAATTAGGGTTATATTTTGCATGCATATATGACCAAAAGAAATCTACTTTCTACTGTCATCCCGGACCTATTCCCCATTTCTTTTCTGCAAATACATGGTTGGAACAACATACCTTGTTTCGGGTGTTCAATGTTGATTCCTCTTTACGCTTGATTGCTTGTTAGCAACTCTCCTCCCAAGGTTTACCTACATAAAAAACAAGCAACAAACTACACATGCATATTACCTACAGATTAATGGGTTAGAGATTCAAACATATACTTAATAAACTATGAAGAACTCATATAGTGGGATGGGAAAAGCATTTCTTTATTAATCTTAATGAATCAAATTACAATGTCGAGACCGGCCACCACTTCGCGAACCTGATCCTGGGCTCCTCTTCAAATGTCCTCCAACTTCTTTTCTCTGTATTACTCCTTACACACAGATGGATAAAGGGTTGGGACAATAGGAATATAAAATTGAGTAGAGTTTCTTTACTATATTCTACCTCTTCTAAATGGTACCCCTACCCCTTCTTTTATAGGCTAGAAGGAGCTAGGTATTTGGTCGAACCCTCGACCATGCATGGCCAGAAGGTTTAGTTAACTCACCCAAAGCTGTGTGTTCCATCGGCAACTTTCCTTTTTTTGTGATTTTGTAGGTACACACAATTTTTTTTAGGTCAGTTAGTGTGTACACGCATGCAGTGATGGAGTAGGGTGTGTGGGCCTTTATAAAAGAGGTTTTTTAAAGAGTTGTTCAACAATGTTTTGGCAAAGAAGAAATCTGAGATGGCCTGATGCCAGGTAAGCATGTCTGGTGCAATTTAGGGTTATAACAGGCTCAAAGGCCTATATATTATTGAGAAACAATGGAAGACCCTAAATATCCAAAGACCTAACCCTAGGAGATGAAACGCCAAAATGTGGGCCCCGTCGAGGTAAATTGGTACATCAATTTCCTAGGATCGTAACTTTGGCATACTATCTTTGTTTGATGCACATGATACATCGTTAGAAATATCTATCTGAGGACTAAAACTGTTGACAACGAATATTAAGTCTGGAACATACCTGTATTCATCGGAGGTTTGATGCCCAAAAAACGTTGTTTAGGGCCTCAAAACAGCTTTGGAAGTTCAAGACCCGAACAACTTCCAAAAATAGTAAATTGTGCTACAATTAAGGAAACTAAAAGACTGAAAGAAACAATGGTGGGGGTCCAAGTGGAATAGGTGAGTGCCCACCAATACCCACCTGGATCATTCCTCCCCCCTTAGGAAGCAATGGTCCCCATTGCATTGAGTTCCTCCATGAGATGAGGAAACTTTTGCTGAACTTGGTCTCTGGTGAGCCACTTGCCCTAGTGAAGGAGTTCACCTATTTTCACAACTTGATATAGTTGGATCCTTTGCTAGTGAGTGTTCTTGATATGTGTGTCTATAATCCGATTAGTTGTGGCTTGTTCCATACAGTTTGGGTTTAACTCTGTTGGTGTGAGTTGTTTTGCCATGTTGAATGTGTCCACTAGAGGTGGAAAGTAAGGCTGAAGGCGGTCCACATTGAACACTGGGTGCAGACCTAGGAATGGTGGAATATTGAGCTCAAAGGCATTCCCCCCTATAGCCTTGGTGATGGTTTATGGCCCATATCAGAGCGGGCGAAGCTTGCGGTGGGGTCTAGCGAGGCACTCTGTCAGATACCCACTACCTAAATCAGATTTTTCGGGTCTTCTGCTTAATCAGAAGTCCTAAATATCCATGGAGGACCAGTGTAAGCTGGCTCCTTATTTCTCTCTTCATTCCCATGTGATCGCGGGTCACGATCATAGCTCAAATAAATGCAGTGTCTTTTTAATTTCACATCTCGGTGCTACGGTAATGTAAAACCGTTCAGCTTTGCAAACGTCGAACCCCGACAGGGCTAGTGACCGGCTAATAGGGATGAATCCCAACAAGGCTAGAGGTTAGCCAATGAGAACAGGCCCCGTCGCATGGTTAAGTGGAATACAGGTGGCAAAGGGGAAAGTGTGACATGATAGTCGACAGGGCAGGAGGGGGGCCGCACTTCACACGCCACACTATTCCGGACCCCCCCCCATTAAAGGCAGAAAGGCAAGGGGGGTCCAGAATCCACCTGAGCGCCATTGATCATGATGGATTAATCTGGACCATTTGAGAGTTGCACGTCCAATTCTAGACCCTCCCCCCCCCCATTAAAGGCAGAATGGCAAGGGGGCTCTGGAATGAATCCTCAGCCGTAGATCTGGGTGGGTGGAATCTGGCCATCCAGATTTGTTCGCTACTTACCATAATACGAATTCGTGCTCCAGCGTAAAACTGGCATCTCTTCCTCACATCTGACAATCGTTAAAAACCCCTGAGGTTTCCCGAAGAAATCTCGTCCGTCCATCGGGACTTAGCCACATGCTATTGTCTCGACGTTATGGGTTGGGATTTGTCAAGGCAAGAGTCCGAATTTTTTTCAACGGAACTCCTGAATCCCCGATCCCCGATTTCCCCAAATGGGAGATCTCATGACGCATGGCCTTTGTCAATCGGATGGCTCAGATCTATCCCGGGGTTTTCATCATGGAAAATCCTGAACTCTTATCAACAGGAATCCCGATTTCATGATTCCCGATTTCTCGAAATGGAAGATCTTACGACACGTGGCCTCCATCAATCGGACAACTCAAATCTATCTCGAGGTTTCCACATTGGAAAATCCCGAACTCTTGTCAACGGGAATCCCGATTCTGTGATTCCCGATTTCTCAAAATGGAATATCTTACGACACGTGGCCTCCGTCAATCGGACGACTCAAATCTATCCTGGGGTTTCCACATTGGAAAATCCTGAACTCTTGTCAACGGGAATCCCGATTCCGTGATTCTTGATTTCTCAAAATGGGAGATCTCACGACACATGGCCTCCATCAATTGGACGGCTCAAATCTATTTCAGGGTTTCAACATTGGAAAGTCCCGATCCACTGGGGTGTTAACCCTCGGGTATCTTCTGACAGGTCCAACGGCTGTCAGGTTTTTCATTCGAAATCTGATGGCTTAGACAGATTCCTAACTTGTGGGTTCTCCCACGACTTCCTAAACATGGAAAGATCCATGGCCCAGATACTCTCATGGACTTTGGGGATCCATGGTCCTAAACTCTTCACTACCCATGAAGATACAGGAAAACAAAGTGGTAAGTCATTTAACGCCCTACTTTCTCCTACTAATCTAACGGTCATGCGTGACCGTAGATTTCCCAATGGATCCTCATCCATTGATTAATACCTATCAGGATTAAGGAACTTAACTTTCCATCTTCCTCTTACCAAATCTAACGGTCATGAGTGACCACAGATTTCTTGATGAAATCTCATCCATCGATTCATTACTATCAGGGATTTCTTAGGGCCTTGCGCCCTCATGTCCTCCTTCCCGGTTCTTGATGGACTTTTCAAGGAGGGTATCTCTATGGGGAGATTCACTTGGGATACTACCTGAGGTAGGTAAGGAGGTCATCCTCCCGAGAACTAGACGTGAAGTCCGAGTTAGATCAGTACAAATGTAAATAACAATTCATGAGGACATAAGCCATACATAGTCCTTCCATACAAATATACAACTACTAGTACTGATCAAAATACCGTACATACATTCTTATAATGAAATCATTCACAGTTTCATAGCTTATGGGCATAATCATCAGAATGAACATATACATATATTTCAAGATGCCAAAGGCAAAACACTTATCATAAATAACACCAGGGGTTATGCAACTGCTGAGAGGGGTGCTCGTTTCCACCTAACCGTAGGCTTAGCGACTCCCAACGGATTTACCATTAGCCACCCCTGAGCTGAGACCACGATGTTGTGAGACTGCATCTCTGTCTACCAGTGACTAGGAGCAAAGGTTACTCTCCTTCCTCTCTGCTATCACTCACTCTGCGTATTGCCAGAGTTCTCCCCCCCCCAATCGCTTCTACCCCACGCCTTATCCTCTTGTGAGGTTGCATGTGGCATGATTACCCTCGCGCTGATCAGGCCTGACGGCTCTACGGATGGGAGGTTCACCTCCCATCCCTCATTAAACCATCTACCTACCAGCCTGTGAGACATTTAATTTAGGGCCAACGAGCCACTTTTGGTTCTCCGGGCCAGTGGAGTCCCAATACGGTATTAATCCTCGGTGGAAGTTAACGCCACCTTTCCAGGTGCCTTCCACCGCCATCGTGGTCTATTATTTTGCACATCACCTCTCAACAGTCTTGCAATATAAATTCATAATGTTATTCACATTTATTGACCTTTTCCACAAGGTCCATTTACATCACATATTCACATTTATGAGTTTGCCACAGTTCTTGTCCAGTCCAGTTATTTTTACAAATTGGGGGAAACAGGGTGTTACAATTCCCTCCCCCTTAAAATGGGAACATCATCCTCGATGTTCTCATCTATTAACATGAATTGCATGTATAGAAGTAAACAAAATCGGATATGCCTGTCTCATGGCATCCTCCATTTCCCATGTAGCCTCATCTGG
>JZKD02S2373012.1:239644-267428 GCA_000966675.3 Picea glauca
AAATTCATAATGTTATTCACATTTATTGACCTTTTCCACAAGGTCCATTTACATCACATATTCACATTTATGAGTTTGCCACAGTTCTTGTCCAGTCTAGTTATTTTTACAAACTGGGGGAAACAGGGTGTTACACACTCCTTCTGCAAATGTAGCCACATTTTGTCGCCCACCTGGAAGTTGTGTTGCACTCGATGTTGATCATGTCGTTGCTTGTACTTAGCATTAGATTTTTCCAATATGTCATGAACATGTTGGAAAATGTTCTAAATTTGCTCAATGAAGTTGTTTTCCCTGGCAACTTTAGACTGGACATGAGTCGAATCAGCCTGAGTAGCTGCAAATGGCATGGCTACGTCAATGTGACATAGTGGATGGAATTCCAAGCCCACCTGAAAGGGGTTGTGGTTGGTTGAGTTGTGGAGGGCCCGATTATAGCTATGTTGTACATAGGGGAGGCTCTCATCCCATGTGCATGGATGCTTTGATTTGTACATGCAAAAAATGTGTATGATCATCCTATTGATGACCTCTGTCTGGCCATCAGTTTGGGGATGGAAAGCTTTGGAATTGGTGATCTTGGTGTTCAACATTGACTAGAGGTTGGACCAAAATGTACTAAGGAGCCTGATGTCTCGATCTGAGATGATAGACTATGGGATCCCAATGTGTACCCACACTCATTCAAAGAAGAGTTTAGAAATAGATTTTGCTGTGATATTCTTCTTGCAGGCTTCTATAATGGCCATGTTTGAGAATCTGTCAATGACCATGAAAACACATTCATTGCCATGCTTAGTAGAAGGACAGACCGACATGTGATCCATGGAGATGGATTCCCAAGGTCGACTAGGGGTAGGCAATGAAGTATATAGGCCTTGCTTCTTGATGGTTGGCTTGGAAATGGTGCAGGAAGTGTAGGATCTGATGTACTTCCCGACATCATGTCAAAGGTTTGGCAAATAGAAATACTTCTATAGTACTTCCACTATTTACTCGACCCCGAAATGCCCAATAACCCGACTGTAGTGTGCTTCCCAAATCATCTTGGAACACTCGCTTGAAGGAACACAAAGGTGTCCCAGGTGACATAGTAGTGCATCTTGGAGATGAAAATTTGGAACTCGGTTACCCTCCAAGAGCGTCTTGTATGTGTGGCTGAATTCTGGATCGCTCTTGTAGACAAGCGATCAATCAGAAGTCTCATTCCCACAAGATTTGAGCACAGTGGTTATCACCACGATCGATGGTTGGTTGAGGCAGTATGCAACATTATTGGTGCTACCCTTTTTGTACTTGATGTTCAAATGAAACTGTTGTAGATATGTGGACCATTTCCGATGGCGATCGTTCTGCAACTTCCCTTGTGTCTGTTTGAACTGCAGGGGTCGGTGTTCTGTTTGGATGATCATTTCCTTCCCCAAAATGTAATGCTTCCATTTATGGCAAGCCTACACAATGGAATACATCTCTTTGTCATAAGTGGGATACTTTCTGACTGTGTCAGACAATGTCTCACTGTGATATGCCACTGGATGGCCTTGTTAAGTAAGAATTTCGCCAATAGCATAGTCATAGGCATCTGTCTCGATCTCAAATGGTTGTTGCAAGTTTGATAATGTGAGAAATGGGGAACATTAGAGGTGATGTTTCAATTCTACGAACACATTCTGTATAGATTATGAACAAAAGAAATTTTCTTTCGCTCCCCCCTTGGTGACTTGACTCAAGGGCCAAGTGATATGAGAGAATCCCAACATGAACCTGTGGTATAAATTAGCAAGACCGAGAAAGTTGTGAAGCTTTGTTAGAGTGGTTAGGGCTGTCCAATCCCGAATCACTTGGATCTTGGTTGGATCCACATGCACTCCATGCTCATCAATAATGTATCCCAGATACTGAACCTAGGTCATGCCAAAAGTGAATTTCTCAAAATTGTCACACAACTTGTGTTTCTACAATGTTTGGAGGACTTGTCGGATGTGGTGGAGGCACTCTTCCCAAGTCTGGTTGAAGATCAGTATGTCATCCAAGTACACTACTACAAATGAGTTGGTGAATGGATGCAATATGTCATCCATCAACCTCATGAAGGTTGCAGGAGCATTCGTCAATCCGAAAGGCATGACCAACCATTCGAAAAGGCCCTCCTTGGCTTTGAAGGTAGTCTTCCACACATCGGACGATTCAATTGGTACCTGGTGATACCCAAACTTCAAGTTGATATTGCTGAAATATTTCTCCCCTTTGAGTTGGTCGAGAAGGTCATCAATCCATGGGATCGGGTACCTATTCTGGACAATGATATTGTTCAACACCCGATAGTCAATAAAGAGTCTCCAAGTCCCATCCTTCTTCTGCACCAACAGGATCGGGATCCCACAGGGCAATGAACTTGTCCGGATGTGACCTTTTTGTAGAAGCGGTCAATCAGAAGTCTCGTTCCCACAAGATTTGAGCACGGTGGTTATCACCACGATCGATGGTTGGTTGAGGAAGTATGCAACATTATTGGTGCTACCCTTCTTGTACTTGATGTTCAAATGAAACTGTTGCAGATATGTGGACCATTTCCGATGGTGATTGTTCTACAACTTCCCTTGTGTCTATATGAACTGCAAGGGTCGGTGTTCTATGTGGATGATCGTTTCCTTCCCCAAAATGTAATGCTTCCATTTATGGAAAGACTACACAATGGAACACATCTCTTTGTCATAAGTGGGATACTTTCTGACTGTGTCAAACAATGTCTCACTGTGATATGCCACTGGATGGCCTTGTTAAGTAAGAATTTCGCCAATAGCATAGTCATAGGCATCTGTCTCAATCTCAAATGGTTGTTGCAAGTTTGATAATGTGAGAAATGGGGAACAATAGAGGCGATGTTTCAATTCTACGAATGCATTCTGTATAGATTATGAACAAAAGAAATTTTCTTTCGCTCCCCCCTTGGTGACTTGACTCAAGGGCCAAGTGATATGAGAGAATCCCAACATGAACCTGTGGTATAAATTAGCAAGACCGAGAAAGTTGTGAAGCATTTTTAGAGTGGTTGGGGCTGTCCAATCCCGAATCACTTGGATCTTGGTTGGATCCACATGCACTCCATGTTCATTAATAATGTATCCCAAATACTGAACCTAGGTCATGCCAAAAGTGAATTTCTCGAAATTGTCACACAACGTGTGTTTCTACAATGTTTGGAGGACTTGTCGAATGTGGTGGAGGTGCTCTTCCCAAGTCTGGTTGAAGATCGGTATGTCATCCAAGTACACTACTACAAATGAGTTGGTGAATGGATGCAATATGTCATCCATCAACCTCATGAAGGTTGCAGGAGCATTTCTCAACCCGAAAGGCATGACCAACCATTCGAAAAGGCCTTCCTTTGCTTTGAAGGTAGTCTTCCACACATTGGACAGTTCAATTGGTACCTGGTGATACTCGAACTTCAAGTTGATATTGCTGAAATATTTCTCCCCTTTGAGTTGGTCAAGAAGGTCATCAATCCATGGGATCGGGTACCTGTTCCGGACAATGATATTGTTCAACACCCGATAGTCAATAAAGAGTCTCCAAGTCCCATCCTTCTTCTGCACCAACAGGATAGAGATCCCACAGGGCGATGAACTTGGCCGGATGTGACCTTTCTGTAGAAGCGGTCAATCAGAAGTCTTGTTCCCACAAGATTTGAGCACAGTGGTTATCACCACGATCGATGGTTGGTTGAGGCAATGTGCAACATTATTGGTGCTACCCTTCTTGTAATTGATGTTCAAATGAAACTGTTGCAGATATGTGGACCATTTCCGATGGCGATCATTCTGCAACTTCCCTTGTGTCTGTATGAACTGCAGGGGTCAGTGTTTTGTGTGGATGATCATTTCCTTCCCCAAAATGTAATGCTTCCATTTGCAGCAAGCCTACACAATGGAATACATCTCTTTGTCATAAGTGGGATACTTTCTAACTGTGTCAGACAATGTCTCACTGTGATATGCCACTGTATGACCTTGTTAAGTAAGAATTTCGCCAATAGCATAGTCATAGGCATCTGTCTCGATCTCAAATGGTTGTTGCAAGTTTGATAATGTGAGAAATGGGGAACAGTAGAGGCGATGTTTCAATTCTATGAACACATTCTGTATAGATTATGAACAAAAGAAATTTTCTTTAGCTCCCCCCTTGGTGACTTGACTCAAGGGCCAGGTGATATGAGAGAATCCCAACATGAACCTGTGGTATAAATTAGCAAGACCGAGAAAGTTGTGAAGCTTTGTTAGAGTGGTTGGGGCTGTCCAATCTTGAATGACTTGGATCTTGTTTGGATCCACATGCACTCCATGTTAATCAATAATGTATCCCAGATACTGAACCTAGGTCATGCCAAAAGTGAATTTCTCAAAATTTTCACACAACTTGTGTTTCTACAATGTTTGGAGGAATTGTCGGATGTGGTGGAGGTGCTCTTCCCAAGTCTGGTTGAAGATCAGGATGTCATCCAAGTACACTACTACAAATGAGTTGGTGAATGGATGCAATATGTCATCCATCAACCTCATGAAGGTTGCAGGAGCATTCGTCAACCCGAAAGGCATGACCAACCATTCGAAAAGGTCCTCCTTGGCTTTGGGATGGTTCAATTGGTACCTGGTGATACCCGAACTTCAAGTTGATATTGCTGAAATATTTCTCCCATTTGATTTGGTTGAGAAGGTCATCAATCCATGGGATCCGGTACCTATTCCGAACAATTATATTGTTCAACACCCGATGGTCAATAAAGAGTCTCCAAGTCCCATCCTTCTTCTACACCAATAGGATCGGGATCCCACAGGGTGATGAACTTGGATGGATGTGACCTTTTTGTAGCAGATCCTGAATCTGCCTCTTGATTTCATCGTTCTCTAGAACACAGCGTCAATAGATCGGTCCATTGGGCAACAACGCACCTGGGGTCAAATCGATGGGGTTCTTGACCTGACATGCAGAGGCACCCCTACAGGTGAGGTGAAGATGTCCCAATACTCCTCCACAACCTTGTCCATTTGTTTTTGTCATGCATAGGAGCCCTATCTAGAGGTTGTGGCCATAGTCTTCTTCTTTCCATGAGGGTAGATCATCAGGAAAAAAAAATTCCCAATTTTGGAAATTAGCTTATTGCATTGTTTTGCCGTAACCAAAGAGATAACGACACGCGGTGGTACCTTTGGTATCCTGTACACCTTATTTCCCAAAGTAACAATAATAGAATGAGGCTGGGACTCATACACAACATGTCACTTCCACAAGTATGGTTGTCCTAATAATACATCACAAACATCAAGAGGAGCAACGCCACATAATACCTCATCAGTGAAGGGATTGATGTTGTAGGAAAGGAGACACCACTAGCTGACGCGGAGATCCCATCCTTGGTGAAGCCACCCAATGGTGTATGGTTGTGGGTGTGTTGTGGTCAACAAGCCCAACTACTGCAATGAGGTTCTTTTTTCTCCCAATGTCGATAATGAGCTGTAGCAGGGAACCCTTTACCCACATCCGGGTGTGGAAGATACACTTCTCCTCCTCTGGATCTTCTGGTTCTTCCTTTTGGATCTTCATGGTGGAAACAGTGGCATTGGGCTCTGCATCGATAATCTGCTTCCCTCTATCATTCCCCTTCTCAGGTTCTAATTTAATGTCGGAGCATGCATCTAATTCAGAAGCCTTCATCTCGGCCACCAGTGACTGCTTGGCCCGACACTCACTTGTTTTGTGAGTGGAGCTCTTATGGAACTCACACCACTTTTTTGTGTCCTTCTTCGACTTCGCGATGTTGTGATTTTATTACATCTTTGGCAGGTTGTCTTGAGCCACCATGCCTTGGCTTTGTCCTTTGTTCTGCGGTTTGTGGGACCTTTCGCTTGATTTTGATTCACAGATCCAAAGTATTGCTTCTTCTGTTTGAATTTCTTCTCAATCTTGGTAGCATACCGATATGTCGTACCAAGCGAGGAGATGTCGAGGAATTCCATTTCCTTCGGAATGTATCTGTGTAGACAATTGTGGTATTTCAACACCAAATGTTTCTTTGAATCTTTTATACCCAACTTTGTGCGCAGGGTATGGAACAGATTCGTCAACTCATGCACATCTTGATCCCTTTGTTGTCGCAGCGTAGTCCATTGTATGTACTTTTCCTCATAGCTCCCCATGAGATAATATTGTTCCTTGATGGTGTATCGGAAAGAATTCCAAGTGGGTACAACTGAGAACAAAGAGGGTTCCTCCTCATCCTTTTTCTCACAGTATGTTTCCCACCAGTCCTTGACATGGGGGGCAGCTTTGAGTAGTGAAAAAGAAATCTTCTCTCAGTCAAAAAAGTCATGAAACGAGAAATATCCTTATAATAGACTCAACCATCTATCTACAAACTCTTCATCTATTCGGCCATCAAATATGGGAATGTCAAAGTTTACTTGTACCTTAAAAGGGGTTTCACCTCTAGAGTGGTTGTTGTTTGTAGATGTGTTGCCAGTGGGCAGTCGTTAAAGGATCTGGGTGAAGATATCCATCATTCTGTTCCTTTGTTTTTGAAGGGCCTCCTCGAGCAATATTTTGATAGGATCTCTTGCTCCCTCGTATTTCTTTTCTTCCCCCATGGGAAGTCGTTGGGGTTTGCGAGGATGATCTTGCAAAGGTTCAACCAGATCGAGCCCTTGACCTAGTTAGGGACATGCAAAGAAGAATCGATAAAGAGCATAACGCTCTGATACCAGTGATCCAAATTTATGCAAGAATGCAAAAGAATAGAAAAATAATCATAAATACAAAGATGTAGTGAAAATAACACTTCATTTCATTAATATCAAAGAACTAAAATTTGTTTACAGACAGGATGGAAACAAACTAGCTAGGGCATTTGTAGCTTATCTCTGAGAAGAGATGTGGCGGCTACAGGCCTCTACACTCTATGTTACAATGAGGCTCAAAGGCCTATATATTATTGAGAAACAATGGAAACCCTTAAACATCCAAAAACCTAACCCTAGGAGATGAAACGCCAGAATGTGGGCCCCGTCGGGGTAAATTGGTACATCAATTTCTCAAGGTCGTAACTTTGGCATGCTATCTCCGTTTGATGCACATGATACATCGTTAGAAAGATCTATCTGAGGACTACAATGGTTAATAGTAAATATCAAGTTTGGAATGAACTCATATTCGCCAGAGGTTTGATGCCCAAAAAATGTTGTTTAGGGCCTCAAAACGGCTCTGGAAGTTCAGGACTCGAAAAACTACCAAAAATAGTAAATTGTGCTACAATTAAGGAAACAGAAAGACTGAAAGAAATAATGGTGGGCGTCCAAGTGGAATAGGTGGGTGGCCACCAATATCCACCTGGATCACCGGAATTTGGATACTTTGGAAGAATGGTGAGGAAAGGATGTTGACCAAAAGTTACAGAAGTCCCAAAGTGAGGAAGGGCGGAAGCCTAAGCCCATGGTTTTCAATCTGGGTCACGTGGAGGACCCTGCAGGTGTTCCAAAATTCATGAAAAGGATATTTTGCACCTAAAGTTTAGGACTTTGAATTGTGGAGACAATTGTAAAGGTTCAACACTAGCTTGTGAGCTAATTCGGCTCCCGAAGTCGATCGATCCTTGACCAAGAGGTCGTGCAGCCCCGGAAGTGTAGGGGGGTGTGCATCAAGTGGTATCAAAGATAAAATTTTGTTTGCAAATTGTAGGAAAAGGTCATAGGTGAAAGAGTTATGTTTGATAGCATGAAGTAAGAGAAAAGGAAATCAAAGCAGTGGAATCATGCCACCTAGAAGGCACAAAGCGAATCCAGAAATGGAAGAAGAAATGAGGTGACTCAGAATGAGATTGGATGCCATGGAAACAACAAAAAGGAGAGCACCAAATGCTGGTGACATCATCGAACCTGAAAGTGAAGAGGTATAAGAAGAAAAAGTTGTAGAGGGAGAACCTGCGGAAGAACGACTGCTAAGAATTGTTTCGAGAATAGGAGCCAGAGAAAAAATAGAAGTCCCGATGTATGAAGGAAATTTGGAAGTTGAAGAATTGTTAGATTGGGTATGTGCTTTGGATAAATACTTTTATTATGAAGAAATAAAAGAAGAAAAGAAAGTGAAGCATGCAATAACTAGGTTGAAAGGTCATGCAGTGTTATGGTGGGATGAACTATAAGTTGATCACAGATGCAAAGGTAAAGAAAAAATCAAAGTTGAGGCAGGATGGTAGCTAAGTTGAAAGAGAAATTTATCCCTAAAGACTATCAGATAAATCTGTTCAGAAAGTTGAAGAACCTGAGAAAGAAAATGTTATCAGTGAAAGAGTACACTGAAGAATTCTATAGGCTGAATATCAGGGCTAGACAGAAGGAAAATGATGATGAAAAAATAGCCAGGTACATAAATGGGTTGAGTACAAGATACAAGAAGAGATCAACATGATGTTTGTTGGCACAATCGAGGATGCTTATCAAGTAGCCTTGAAAGCTGAAGAGAAGTTGGCTAGAAAACAAAGCTAGTGAAATAGGGGAGGAAATTCAAGCAGAGGCAAGGGAACCACTCGAGAGAAGTTCTAGAAGCCAAAGCAAGAGGCTGGAAAGCATCATAATCAAAGGTGGAAGTTCTAAAGAAGGACAATGAGGAGGATGAAAATATTTTCCTCGAGGAAGAGGAAGAGGAAGAGGCATAGGAGGTGAAGTTAGATGTTATTCCTATGGAAATACATGACACATGTCTTGGGAATGCCCCGATAGAAAGAAAGAAGGAGGAGGAGAAGCACACATTTATAAAGCTCAGAAGGATGTGAAAGAAGAAGAAGCAGAAGGAGGAAAGAACCTTATGATGAGGAAAGTTATTCTAAAGCCAGAGAAGGACATAGAAGAACCAGTTCAATAAACAAATTTGTTCATGACTACTTGCAAGACAAAGGATAGCGTTTTCAAGATGATCATAGAAAGTGGGATCATTGATAATCTAGTATCCACGGAGATGGTGGGGAAACTAGAGTTGGTGACAACTGTAAACCCAAATCCGTACAAGGTATCATGGTTGCAGAAAGGACATCAAGTAATGGTAAGTCAACAATGCAAAGTTGAATTTAAAATAGGAGGCCATAGGGATGAGATTTTATGTGATGTGATTCCTATGGATGTTTTTTTCATTTTGTTGGGGAGACCCTGGTGTAATATCCCCCGGTAGAACCGCAGTTGTAAATATGAATTGTAAACATGTTTTTTAGGCTGGTGAGTCGAGTGTTGATAAGTTGTTGGGATTATGTGTTATTTAGGCTGGAGAGCCTAGGTGTTAAAGGTCAGGAGCCTGATTTTTGTATATGTAATTATGCACAGATCATTAATAAAATATAAACATAGTTGTGTGAAGACCGACCATGAAGAAAGAGTGACGAGGGAATAAGATTCCACAAGGTTGGGTAAGGGAGGAGGCTAAGCGTGTGGGCCTAGGGAATAAGCTAGGGGGCTACTTCTAAAGGGGATAATAATTTTTTATTATTTCCTAAAGGCTAAGGTGGTCAATTGACCAAGTGATGTCCTAAGTTCCAAGGAAAGGAACGTATGCAAAATGGAGTGCATGCAGTGCTAGGGAGACAAGTGTCGACCTGAGCTCATGCATTTAAAACCAAAGAGTCAAACTGTGTTGGGTGATTCTTCCATTCGTGCCCATCCTCAGTCTGAACCCAAGACGTTCGTCATAGACCTCTACACCATCATGCAACTCTGGAACGAGTAACCTATGAGTCAATCGTGTTGGGGGGTTCGTGCATCCATTCTTCCATCCTCCAATTGAGTTCAGTGGGGATGCTTGTTTGAACCTCTTTTGTGTCTGCATATACCCTCTTCATAGTCACATGCAGTTGAGAAAGCCAGTTAGGAAGGTGGTTGGATTTTATATTTCCATCCGCAGTATGAAACCCGAAAAACTCAAACGTTTGTCCTTTACATACCTATACACCATTGAGATAATTGGTCGGGAGGGGGAAGCTGACCTGTAACTCTGTGAACACAGTCTATCCACCATTGTAGATTCGAGTCAGTACCTGAGCCGTTTTTGGGTAGCTATCTACTGTGAAGCCTGAACATCCCGTAATTTTCTATGTCGTGTGTGTTATAACTGTAGGTTGTTGTGGACACACAGTCCCTTGGCTGAGTGTGATTGGCTACCTTCATTCGTTCCTTGTTGAGTCTTACTATTGTTCTCCTTGTGTTTGAATGGAGCTGAAGAAGCAGGTTGTCAGGCGTGTGTACAACACTCTCTCCAGGTGAGAGAGGTGGTTGTGGTTGAAGAAGGAGGTTTTTAGGCCTGTGGGTGACTCTCTCCAGGTGAGAGAGTGCATGGAGGAAGTGATAATTCCTGGAAGGGGTCCTGTAGCTACAACAGAGCTCGGAGAATTCTCATTCGGCCTATTGCTGAAGCCCAAGGCAAGGGACGTTTAGCAGCCAAAGGACTGTCTTGGTGATAGTGAAGGTGTATAGTCCTGAGGTGGGGCAGGCATGTGGGGAATGAGAGTCTGTGAGTAGTGGGAATAAGTGGCTCCCGGGAAAGAATCCTTTCTCATAAACTGTGTGTCTTCCATTGACCTTTCCTAGACTAGGATTCCCTTGCCCGGTGGAGCTTAGTCCTGGATCGGGGGTGACCTACTGCTGAGAGTGATGAGAAACGTGGTCTATGGCTGGGAGGTTTGTGGAAGGTCTAAACGCAGTTGTTGGTGTTACGCCAGTTTAAAAGATAAGTATTAATTTTGTACTTAATTTATATGTGATGCATGTCTTTGTTTTAGAAATGTTATCATGTATTATGTTGCAAGTTTGAATTGTTTTTAATTATGTTTAAGTTTGAATGGCAGCAGTAACTCCATGTGAAATGTGTTAATTTGATTTAATCCATATTATATAGAAGTGTATGTTCCGCAAATTAGCGTTTCCCAATAGTGGGGTTGATGGCTGAGGATGTTACAAAATGGTATCAGAGCTTTAAAGGCTAAGTTAAGGTTGTGTTTGGTAGAATTGCCCGGACTGTTGGTGGTCGGGGATGTTACAATATGGTATCATAGCTTTAAATGCTAAGTTAAGGTTGTGTTTGGTAGCATTTCCCAGACTATTGGTGGTCGCGGATGTTACAATATGGTATCAGAGCATGGTTACAAAACTAATCCTAGATGGGCCATGTTAGTGGAATTTGAAGCAAGAGTTTCAGAAGGAATTGTTGTCAAAATGGACAAAAGACATGTTCTGACCCAAGGTTTCAATGCTGAGCCTGGATGGGCTAGGTAAGTGGTCATTGGAACCGAGGGTTAAGGTGGAAATTGTATATGGATAAACCAATTTTGAACCTCGGAATGTTCCTCAGTGCCAAGAGGTTACCTTGGTCATGTTAAAAATCTCAGGAGGAGTAGCAATATCTTAAAACCATGACAGAAGTGGTGTTGGACCACAGATTAATGTGTGAACTGGTGAGATCACAAATAAGTTTCAATTGTTTCTCTCATGTGAGTTGCGAGTGCAAGGAGTGCACAGGAGGAGCTCTGTGTTGAGTTCAGAGAGAGATAGAGTCACTAAGAACTCTGTAGGGATCTTCCAGGTGGGCATCGAGCGAGTGCAAGTGTGCACAAAGAGAAATCTTTGTCAAGTTCAAGTAGAAGAGTATCATAGGAAGATACTCATAGAGCTGTTGAACACTCTGTAGAAAACCCTCAGCAAGGTGTGCTTTGAGCAGAAGGTTGCTAGGAGGGAACAAAGTTTTCCTTTGAAAGGAAACAGAAGGGCCGAGACCCTTAGGAGACTGAGTAAATCAAAAAGCTCAGAAGAGATAATGCAAGGAGTATGTGGGAGACAGAATCATTCTAAGTAATAAATCTCAGAAGAGATAACACTTATGTGAGCGAAGACGAGACCCGATAGATGGGCTCGAAGGAGGAGCAAAGGTCGAAGAATTTGAATACTTATAAAATCTTCTAAGATAGAAGAGATATGAATTGTTGGAGGTAGATATCGATTGTCCATTTAGAAGCATCCTCAATATTGTGAGATCGACGATCACCTCGCATTGTGGGGATATAATATGCTCGAAATTTACGAAGTCGAGGCCGGGCCCCAATCCAAACCACGGTTTTGGAGAAAGGATGCATGTAGGCTCAAGGTGAATTGTGGGACGAAAAGTAGTTTGGTCTCAAACCACCTTTGAGTGTGCCCACAATCGCATGTTTGCGTGAGGTCACCACCCAAGGTCACCTCTAAGGAGGATCTTGGACAGTTAGATCAACATTCAGCAGAACAAAGGAAGCCCATAGGAGAGGAATAGATCCCATCTGTTGGGTCTGAGCGCGAAGGACCAACAACTGTTGGATCCAGAGGTAAGTGAACGAGAATTAACCCTTGTGTGTGCAAGAGAGTGGAATTGTCAAAGTCCTAAAGTGATTTGGGACCATCCATCGTCAAGGCTGATAGGTGGTGAAAGATCCATAACTCTGGAGAAAACCACTTTGGAAATTTTTGGCTGGGGAAGTTAGAAAATCGTCGAAGCCCAAAGTGTCGAAGCCACCTATGATCGTTGATCATGCAGGAGGGTACGTGTCAAAAAATTGTGAACTCCAGGTGAAAGCACTCCAGGAGAATGCGAAGGACTAAAGTTTGAAAGTAGTACCGAAGGAGATCTCGATCGTTGATCGAGAAGGGAGCCTAAGGACCGTTGATCTGGTTGAAAATACTAAAGTCCCAAAGTGGGAGCAAAGCTGTCTATTTAGAAGGATGCATGGCATATGATATGCCATTTCAGAGAAATCTCTTCAGAAGAAACTAGAGGTTGAGAAATGAAAATCTCGAAGGCCAGATTCACAGAGGAAATCGTAGCCGTTGCTTTGGAAGGGAGCTACGTGCCAACATATCATGGAGGTCTGGGAAGGTGCATGAAAGACTGGAAAGGAGGATAGATAGCATTCGTTGATCACAGATCATCGTCGAAAGAAAGAGATTGATGGACAAGATGGATTGCGGGGCTAGAACTTGCTTAGATGTTAAAAATCTAAGACCGGGCCAAAATTTATACCATGATATCACCGAAGGCATACGTGGCAGTTGGAGGTGAATTGCATGGCGAAAAAGAGGGTTGGCCTAAAACCACTCTTGCCCATGCTCGCAATGACATCTTTCCATGAGTTCATAGCCCATGGTCTTAATAAGGAAAGGGCTAATGAAAAAGGGGCTAGCACCTAAAACTTGGAGTTTTAGAAGCGCGTAGGAATAGCCTACGGGTCTCTGAGGACCTGTGCCTAAAGGAAAAAGGGGGCCTGTCTATAATTGTTTTGGGTTCAATAAGGAGCCCGAAGGGTCGATCTGACTCAGAAGGAAAAAATATCCTAGATCAAGAGGGGGGTCTGCATCAATATGGATGCATAATTTTGCATATGTACATGCTTGGATATGCACATAACATGCTGGTGACCTTAGAATAGTCTGTTATTATGAAATAATGTTTGAGTATGACTAAAGGATGGATTATGTATTCAAGAAAAATGATACAACAGGGTTAAATATGTGGATGTTGTTGTTGCTTATAATTTCCATCAAGGTCAAGACCCATGAGGATGGCAGGAATGGTGATCAAAATGATGAAGGGGGAAATCTGTGAGCTTCTACAAATATATGTTTTTCAGACAACAACAAGTAGGTTGGTAACAACCAGGCAAGTATGCATGTAGTTTCTGTTGATGCATACATGTTGAAGGGGATCGAGGTAAGGATTCCCTCAATTAATTTTCAGTATTTAAATTGATATGTAATGGTTGAAGGCCTAGAGTGTGTAAGTGTTGTTGATGCTAGAATGCACTTAGATAAAATGTCAGTTGAATTTTATGCTATGATTGGTTATGGGATCATAACCAGGTTAATTCAGGAGACATACTCCTTATATAACAATGAATAACCATAGAGCCATGAGTGACAACCCAAGATATTGGAGGTATCACTTGAATCTATGATGGTAAGGTAAAATAAGTTCAGTCCTGAAGAGTAACTAGATGTTGAAGAATCCAGAGTCTATAAAACAGCTTGGTGTGGAATTTGATTCATCCAAGTACGAGATTGGGTTAGTTGGACGGGAAGGAAATTAACGAAAGTTGAAGGTTAATATCATCTTAGTTTGGGACTATAAATGCAAAGGCAACCAAGAGTGATTTGGCTAGAAAGTGCTCAAGACAAAATTAATCATGCACAATGATCACAGTGAGAGCACAAGAAGATTCAGGAATCTGGGAAAAATTGAATACTTTTGGGATTAGAAAGAAAACGCTTTATAGTGAGAAAGAAGTTGTTTCAATTTATGTGGCAACAAGTATGTTATGTCTTGTTGGGTCAGCCAGAGGAAAGAATGTTTGCATGTTTGAAAGTGTTGTTGGTGATGTTGTTGCATAAGGAGGGAAGCAACATAAAGTTGAAGTGTTGGTTATAAGTTTGATAAAAGAAGCATGAAAGCTTCTACTGTCATCAGAATTTTAGTTAGTATAAAATTTATTAATGGCAGTCATGCAGGTGTGAGTTTTTATTACTCTTTTTGCATAATTGTTGAAAGGAAATTTAGGTAAGAATTTCATCAGCCAGAGTCATTTTATAAAATCACATGATTATTTTATTGAATACATACCAATGGATGTGGTAAAGGCTGGAGGCCTGTATTAATTCAAATATTTTTATCTTCTGAATGCACACACTAACATATGAGAATGTCATGCTAATTTGGTTATGGGGTAGTAACCAAATAATTAAAAGATAAGAACCGGTTATAGGAGTGAATGCTAGTAAGCTAGTCATGTATGACACCAAGACATGGTTGGATATGGAAAGGTATGGATATGGAAAGATTATGAGCCACACAGGTACTAAAAATCTTCCTACCTTTAAATAAAACTTGGACTGCAACCTTTTTTCTAACACAATTGAACACCACAAAATTATATTCTTGGTGTAGTGTTCGGGTCAAAAAGGAAGGCATCCAATTAATTGGGAAGACAATAGAAGGTGTGTGGAGAATATGGCAACACATTGGCCAGAATTCCAACTTATGGATGGTGAGATACATGACTGAGATGAAGAGCATTATGTAATTCAATACAAGGGTGCACTGAATAAATAAGCATTGAGAGTTGTACTCATGTCTAGTAAGGGGCAGAGTTGCACTGATACATGATGGAATTGTATACTTAAATGCACTTGGCTGAATGCATTTTGTAAGTACATGAATATATGTTTTTGGCATGGAATTAATTATACTAATGGCTGAAATGTTTCTAACTCATGAAGTTGAGAACATTTCAGGCACTGTTAAACATTGCAACATGAAAGTTGCAAGCCAGGTAGTCACATGAATAGAGACTACAAAAAAATTTATGTTCAGAAAATTGAAATAATAAACTTACTGTTATTAATTATGAATATGCATATGCATAGAATGATGAGTCATTCTATTTGGTTAAATGGTTTGGTAATTGTGATTGAATTTCTAGGTGCAGGCAATTCTAATATCATTGCATAAGGTGTTGTACATGTTGAATTATGATGTACAGGAAATACTGACAATTGTTGGCAGTATGCAAGATGAAGCCTTGTAGGAAAATAGTATTTAGTTTGGTGCCTATGGAAAACCACAAGGATGGTTGCATTCATAATATGGCAACAACCAATATGAATCATGAAATAGAATTTCATGTTTCGGGGATAAAAGTTGAATTCCCTTTCGAACTAATTGGAGTTCCTAAATGAATTCTTTTATGTTCTCTCATGATAACTGCATGTGGGTGATGCAGATGAGATGATGTTGATAAAAGTTAGAATGTTGACTACAAAGAGTATCTCAGGAAGATGTTGATTGGAGACCTTTGAGGGTAGTTGGAACTCCTCGAGCCACAGTGCTCTAAGACTTCTGGTCCAACCTGTTGTTGAAGCCCAAGGAAAGGGAGGTGTAATAGACGATGGATTGTGTGACAATGAAGGTGTACACTCCTGTGGTGGGACATGCATGTGGGGAAGGAGAGACCATTGGTTGGAGTGTTGTTGAGGTTTGGTTGGTTGGAGTACTGCTAAGGTTCGGTACCTTGGCCTAGACCATGTTGATATGGAAGTCTTCTCAATCAAAAGATAAGTACAATTCTCTATTTATTGTATGTTGTGTATGTTGTATACAGGTTATAATGTTATTAAAATTGTCTTTATACACATATATATACATTACATTACATGCATCCATGACTGTACATAATGTGTTTCATATTTCATTGCTTAAGAAATATATATATACCTAATGCTAATCATGTAAACAATTGGAATGTGATTCAGGTGGAGAAAGAAGGTGTCTTGCAAGTGCATCCGATGCACATATGGAACTGGAAGAGAAAACACCTCCATAATTGAGTCATAGGGCTTGTAAAGGTCCATTGAACCTGGTACGGTCCTGAGGATGCGACATGGGAGCATGAGGATGCTATGCGAGCAGAATACCTGCATCTTTTTGAATATTTTGGAAATCGTGTTGATGTTGTGTAAAGAGTTGCACTGAGGATAGTGCAAAAATAAGGGGAGGGGATTGTAATATCCCCCGGTAGAACCCCAGTTGTAAATATGAATTGTAAACATGTTTTGTAGGCTGGTGAGCCGAGTGTTTATAAGATGGTGGGCTTATGTGTTATTTAGGCCGGAGAGCCTAGGTGTTAAAGGCCAGGATCCTGATTTTTGTATATGTAATTATGCACAGATCATTAATAAAATATAAACATCGTTGGGCGCAGACCGATAATGAGTGATGTGGGACTAAGATTCCACAAGGTTGGGTAAGGGATGAGGCTAAGTGTGTGGGCCTAGGGGCTAAGTTAGGGGGCTTACCTCTAAAGGGGATAATAATTTATTATTATTTCCTAAAGGCTAAGGTGGTCAATTGACCAAGTGTTGTTCTAAGTTCCAGGGAAAGGAAAGTATGCAAAATGGAGTACATGAAGCTCCAGGAAGACAAGTATCGACCTCATCTCATGCAGTTAAAACCGAAGAGTCAAACTATGTTGGGTTGTTCTGTCATTCGTTCCCATCCTCAATCTGAACCCGAGACATACGTCGTCGAACTCTGCAACCTCACGCAGCTCTGGAATGGGTAACCCATGAGTCAATTGTGTTGGGGGGGTTCATGCATCCATTCTTCCATCCTCCACCTGATTTCGCTAGGGATTCCTATTTGAACCCATTTTGCATCTTCGTCTGACCTCTGCATACTCACGCGCAGTTGAGAAAACCAGTCGGGAAGGTGGTTGGATTCTATACTTCCATCCTCAGTGTGAAACCTGAAAACCTCAGACGTTTGTCCTTTACATACCTATACACCATTGAGAGAACTAGTTAGGAGGGGAAATCCAACCTGTGAGTCCGTGAACCTAGTATATCCGCCATTGTAGAGCCAAGTCAGTACCTGAGTCGTTTTTGGGTGGTTGTCTGGTATGAAGCCTGAACATCCCATAATTTTCTATGTCGTGTGTGTTATAACCATGGGCTTTTGTGGCCACGAAGTCCCTTGGCTGAGTGTGATTGTCTATTGTCATCCATTCTTTGCTGAGTCTTACTGTTGTTCTCCTTGTGTTGGAACAGAGCTGAAGAAGTAGGTTGTCAAGCCTGTGTGCAACACTCTCTCTAGGTGAGAGAGGTGGTTGTGGTTGAAGTAGTAGGTTATCAGGCTTGTGGGAGACTCTCTCCAGGTGAGAGAGTGCACGGAGGAAGTGAGAAATCCTGGAAGGGGTCCTGTAGCTGCCACAAAGCTCAGAGAATTTGGGTCCGGCCTATTGCTGAAGCCCAAGGCAAGGGATGTTTAGCAGCCGAAGGATTGTCTTGGTGACAGTGAAGGTGTATACTCCTTGGGTGGGACATGCATGTGGGGAATGAGAGTCTGTGAGAAGTGGGTATAAGTGGATCTTGGGAAAGAATCCTTCCTCATAAACTATGTGTCTTCCGTTGACCTTGCCTAGCCTAGTATTGATTTTTCCAGTGGAGCTTAGTCCTAGCTCGGGGGTGACCTACTACTAATAGTGATGAGCAGTATAGTCTATGGCTGGGAGGTTCATGGAAGGTCTGCACGCAGTTGGTGGTGTTACGCCAGTTTAAAAGATAAGTATTAATTCTGTACTTAATTTATATGTGATGCATGTCTATGTTTTGGAAATGTTATCATGTATTTCGTTGCAATTTTGAATTATTGTTAATTCTATTTAAGTATGAATGGCAGCAGTAACTCCATGTGAAATGTGTTAATTTGATTTAATAAATATTATATATAAGTTTATGTTCCACATAGTAGCATTGCCCGGAAGTGGGGTTGATGGTCAGGGATGTTACAAAATGGTATCATAGCTTTAAAGGCTAAGTCAAGATTGTGTTTGGTAACATTTCCCTGACTGTTGGTGGTCGAGGAAGTTACAATATGGTATCAGAGATTTAAAGGATAATTTAAGGTTGTGTTTGGTAGAATTGCCAAGACTGTTGGTGGCCAGGGATGTTACACCTATAAATTTGATAGAAATGTAATTCATGATGGGAGAAAAAATACTTACACTCTACAGAAGAATGGTAGAACACACATGTTGTTGCTGATAGAAGACAAGGAGCCAAAGAAGGAGGCTAGTTCAAGTATACTTCTCATGAGTGGGAAGGAACTCTTGAATGAGTTCAAGAGGGAACAAGAGATGCAGTTTGTTGTAGTGAGGAAGCCAAGGGTTTTCCTTACAAATACTTCGATGGATGAATTACCTGAAGAAATCTAGGAACTACTAGAGAATTTTGTTGACATAGTAGTGGATGAGTTACCTCACTCATTTCCACCCATTAGGATTATAAACCATCACATTGACCTTATTCCAGGAGCCAGTTTTCCAAACAAAGAATCATATAGGTTGACACCTCGAGAGAATGAAGAAGTCAAAAATCAAATCCAGGAGTTGTTGGATAAAGGTTTAGTCAGGGAAAGTCTAAGACCATGCGCAATGCCAACTGTGTTGAGTCCAAAGAAGGAAGGAGGATGGAGAATGTGTACAAATTCTCAAGCCATAAACAAGATCACCATCAGGTATAGATTCCCTTTGCCAATAATGGCTAATTTGAGGGATTGCTTGAGTGGAGCAAGCTATTTTTCAAAAATAGAGTTGAAGAGTGGATATCATCAGATAAGAATGAGAGAGGGAGATGAATGGAAGACAACATTCAAGACAAATGAAGGTTTGTTTGAATGGTTGGTCATTCCATTTGGGTTGAAAAATGCCCCAAGCACATTTATGAGATTGATGAATGAAGTGTTGAAAGACTTCATAGGTAAATTTGTGATTGTATATTTGGATGATATAGTAATCTTAAAAAAAATAGAGGAAAAACATTTAAAACACTTGACATTAGTGGTGAGGATATTACAACAAGAAAAGTTGTTGATAAACTTGAAGAAAAGATTTTTCATGAAGACATAACTCATATACCTGGGTTTTGTGATCTCTTCAAATGAATTGAAGATGGATCCAGAGAAGGTGAGAGAAATCAAAGAATGTCCATCTCCTAGAAGACTCCATGATCGAGTTAGAGAGCAGCTACAGGATAGTAATCAAAAGTATAAGAACATGGTTGATCAGAAAAGGAGAGAAGTTCAATTTGAACTTGGAGATGAAGTTTTAGCACATTTTAGGAAGGAAAGGTTTCCAAGGGGAACATATAACAATTTGAATATGAAGAATAAAGGACCATACAGGATCCTCAGGAAATTTACAGCCAATGCTTATGAAATTGAGTTTCCATACAATGTTGTAGACCTGTATCCTTATAGGAGAGATGATGCAAGAGAACTAGATGACCAGAAGGAGATTTAGTGGGAAGGACAGATGCCTACAACATAAAAAACTAAGGTGGAGAAAATCTTAGAAAAAAGAGTTGGGAAGAAAACCAGGAGAAAGGTGTATCCTGAATATTTGGTGAAGTGGAAAGATCACCCAGTGGAAGATTCAAGTTGGGTCACTGAACCTGACATTTTGAAGCATGGAAAAATGGTGCAGGAGCTCATGGATAGAAGTCCATGAATATTTTATCCAGAGGAGTATGATGCAGGAGAATCGCCATTAAAGAAAAAGAGGCTGAGAGAGAAGGCATAATTCGACACCTCAGTGTACCAAAGTTTCAAATCAGCATTTAACAGAAGCAGAGCGAGTTGTTGAGATATTTTGGAAAAATTGTTTTTAAATACTTTGTTTGTAAAATTGGGTCACCGCCTGAGAATGGCATGATGTTGTAAATTCTTACACGAATGTAATGTGTTACAGATGTAGAGTGTCAGCTCTTATCTGATAGTAACTCATATTCATTGTAATAGGACTAAGTAGGTAAATTCTAGAACGACGATGGGATAGAATTCAGATAGGATGGGGAAGCTCTCAGGAAGCCACTCCTTAGATAGGTTTTTTGTATCATGTTCTAAGAGAGAATAGAGTGTGAGGATAGAGTATGAGAAGGAAGATGTAGCAGTTAGACATAGAGAGTCTGAATACAATGAAGAACTGTGTTACTTATGTCAATACTTCATGAATGAATAGAACAAACATAAATTGATCCAAATGCTTGGACAATGTTCATTTTAGTGCGTATTTGAATGAATGATATGTTATCTATGTGTTTATTTCGTTATACTTATATATGTTGTTCATAGTTGAGTATATGGACTTATGAAGTGTTAATTAAGTTTCAATCATTTCTCTTCTAATAGCTCGAATGCAAGTAGTGCATATTGTCCGCAAGGTGTGCGTTGAAAGGGTCTAGTTTTGACTCAGGGAAGCTCACGAGGGATAATGGGAACTTTAGGCCAAGCAATGTAAGGAGTGAATAGGGCCAAGAATCGACTAAGTGTCGAAGAGGTCAGGACTGCGAAGTGCAAGGGGTGTGTAGCAGGATTTATTTTGAAGAAATATTTAAGTCTGAAGTTACAAAACCCGAAATCCATCTGGACTGTAGATCCAGAGGAGGATACATGTGAGCGTATCGTTCATTTTAGAGAAGAATCTATCCGGGAGGAAGGGGCAGCACAACATCAAAAGTTTCTGAAGTCCGAAGAGCGGAAAAAATCCTGATCGTCGGGTCAAGAGGATGCGTGGTGGAAGATTAGCTACTTCGAAAGAGGAACACGTCGGAGGAAAAGCTTGTAGAGCAGTGGCGTAAAGTGAAAACTGGCGAAGTTATGAAATAGATCTAGGTCATTCTTATTGAAGGAAATGTGTCGAAAGATCTAATACTTTGGAGGAAAGGCACTCCAGAGGAAAGTTGCAAAGAGGAAGAAAGAACTCTCGAAGCCAAAGAGTCGAAGTTCATCATGAGTGTTGAGTTGCAAAAGACATGTGTCGACATATCTGGAGATCCAGAAGTTGGATACTCTGGAAGAATGGCGAGAAAAGGTTGTTGACCAAAATTCATTGAAGTCTTGAAGTGAGGAAGGGCAGAAGCTTAAGCCCATGGTTTTAAATCATGGACACGTGGAGGACCTTGCAGGTGTTCCAAAATTCACAAAAAGGAGATTTTGCGCCCAAAGTTTAGGACTTTGACCAGTGGAGACAATTGTAAAGGTTTAGCATGATCCTGTGAGCTAATTTGGATCTCGAGTTCGATTGATCCTTGACCAGGAGGTCGTGCAGCCTCAGAAGTGTAGGGGGGTGTGCGTCAATATTTATGGGGAGCACTTTTTTTTTCCAATAGAAAATTTGCTCAATTATATTAGTAAATATAATTTGTTTACATCTTCAATCCATATCTAGGATCGATACAAGTGAATCTAACCAAAAGGATTCACAAAGAAACTAAACAAAATCCTTTATACAGTAGCAACTTCCATAACAAAAGAGACCGCAAGGATCTAGCTAAGATTCTTCAAAATACAAAAACTAAAGCAGATATGCAAAAAACTACCTATGAAGAACTTGATAAAAATAGGAAAAGTGTAATATACCAGATATAAAAAGTATGTAGAACAGAAATAAAATGATAGAAATGGCAGAATAACAGTAACATAACCAGCATAATCTCCACAATAACACAGAAATGATATAAGAACAACAACAAAAATAACACTTTGATTCAAAAAGCAATGTTCACAGGCCTCTTCAAGGGGGTAAACTCTAGTCAAGCATCGCTCTGTTACAATAATCTCCAAGCTAGGGTTTTCATACCCTCGACCCTTATTTATACTAAATGTCTATCAAGAGAAGCATCTAGAGGAAGATCCTTTTAGAAGCGGAAGCTTCTATTAAGTCTTCTTACATCCGCCTTATTCTATTTTATTGAAAAGCCTTATTAATATTGACCTTTATTACATCCGAATATATTGCTCTACCTATGTGCGAGTTAGGACCCTAACATGTCTGCCCCCTTAAAAACAAGCTTGTCCTCAAGGCTTGAGATGTGGAAACTGCTGCAGAATGGTAGCTGGTTCCCAAGTGGCATCTGTTGGAGTTGTATCTTTCCACTGGAAAAGCACTTCCTTGATGGTTCTCTGACGTAGGCGACGCTCACAATGGTCCAAAATTTCTTTTGGCTATAGCCAAATGGATCCTTCTTCAGCTAACTCGGGAAGGTTGGTTTGAATTTGGCACTGATTTCCAATTACCTTCTTTAAGCATGAAACATGAAAAACATGATGTAGCTTCGAATGACTAGGAAGAGCTAACTGATAGGCGACTTGTCCCACATGCTTGAGAATGGTATAAGGACCACAAAATTTGGGCACTAGCTTCTGACAATGCTCGGCCTTGAGGGAAGTTTGCTTGTATGGTTGCAGTCGCAGAAACACCTGATCCCCTTCTGCAAATTGACGTTTAGAGTGACCTTGATCTGCTTGTTGCTTCATGTGATTCTATGACATGACCAAGTTCTCTTTGAGGGTACAAAGAATATCCTCTTGAACTACAAGTGTTTGGTCAACTGCTTGGACCTTCAATGTACCCAGTAAGTATGAGAGAAATGAAGGTGGCTTCTATCCATATACCGCTTCAAAAGGAGTCATGCGTGTAGCTGTATGGTAGGAAGTGTTGTACCACCATTCAGCAAGGGGTAACCATTGAACCCACTGATTTTTCTTTTCAGAGGAAAAACACCTTAGATATGTTTTCAAACACTTGTTGACCACTTCCGTTTAACCATCAGTCTGGGGATGATAAGTTGTGCTAAGATGCAACTGGGTGCCTTGAATCTTGAACGGTTCTTGCCAAAAATTGCTTGTGAAAGTTGGGTCATGATCAGAAACAATAGAGTGCGGCATGCCATGAAGCTTGAAGATCTAGTCCATGAAATTTTGAGCCACCATGGCTGTATTAAATGGGTGTTGAAGAGTGCAGGAATGAACATACTTGGAAAGGTGATCCACAACCACCATTATGACTGATTTATTTCCCAATTTGGGTAAGATGGTAATAAAGTCCATAGAGATATCCTTCCAAATAGCAGGTGGGATCGGAAGCGGTTGTAGTGTGCCCAGAGATTTGACTGTTTCTCCCTTTTTGTGTTGACACAAATCACATTAAGCGACAAAATTACGGATGTTCTATTTCATACCCTCCCAGAAAAAAGAGCGTTTGACCTTGTCATAGGTTTTGGGGAACCCGGAATGCCCTGTTGTGGGGGTAGCATGAAGCTCAGAAAGTACCGTGGATTTAAGCTTTGATTGTTTACTTAAATACAAATGGCCTTTGTATTGAAGCTCATCCTAGAGCCAAGAGTACCCTGGGGGAGCTGGAGCATTGGTCTGCAATTGTTGGATCAGATGCAAACTTTTGGGATCTTGTAGCCATTCTTAGTGAACAACTTGGCGGCAATTTGGTACAATGAAGGAAAGAGAAAAAAAGGATCCTTCGTCTTCATATTTTTGGGACAGTGCATCCACCACCACATTGTCCTTGCCTTTCTTGTAAATGATTTCATAATCATATCCAAGAGTTTAGTCACCCATTTTTGTTGCTGTGGGGAGGATATGTGTTGTTCCAGAAAGTACTTGACGCTTTGATGGTCTGTCTTAATTTGGAAACGTTGCTCCAAGATATAAGGGCGCCACATATCAATGACATGCAAAATAGCCAACATTTCCTTTTCATAGATGGGTTTTCCCAGATTCCTTTCAGATGGTTACTTGCTGGTGAAGGCCAAAGGTCGACCCTCTTGCATAAGGACCACGCCGATTCCTTTCCCTGAGGCATCACATTCCAACACAAAGGTCTTTGTGAAATCAGGAAGGACTAGAACCGGAGTGGTGCACATGGCTATCTTCAAGGTATGGAAAGCTTGAGCAGTGGCTAGAGTCCAAGTGAAAGAGTTCTTTTTGAGGAGAGTAGTGAGAGGTGTTGCAATCTTTCCATAATTCTTAACAAACTTGCGATAATACCCTATTAAGCCCAAAAATCCATGCAATATTTTGAGAGTCTTTGGGTGTGGCCAGTCTTGCATAGCTTCAATCTTTCTCGGATCCACCCTGACGCCTTCCTTACCAACCAGATGACCCAGGTATTCTACTTCGGAGGCACCAAAGGCACACTTAGACTGTTTTACGAAAAGTTAGTGCTGAGAGAGGAGACGAACAACTTTATCCACATGGGTAAGATGGTCTATCCAGGTTTTGCTATAGATGAGGATATCATCAAAGAAAAATAAGACAAAATGACAGAGAAAATGATGGAAGACATGATTCATAAGGCTTTGGAAGGTGGAGGGGGCATTACACAAGACAAAGGGCATGACAAAAAACTAATAGTGGTCCTCATGAGTGCGAAAGGTCATCTTGGGAATGTCTACCTCTTTCATACGTATCTGGTGATAGCCCAAGTGAATATCAAGTTTAGTAAAAAATTGGGTGCCATTCAATTCATCCAGGAGGTCATCAATGACAGGAATGGGAATTTTTTCTTTAATGGTCAGTTTGTTGAGGGCACAGAAGTTAGGACACATTCGCCAAGAAACTTCTTTATTCAGGACCATGATGACCGGATAAAAGTAAGGGCTTGTACTAGGATGGATAACACCTATAGTAAGGAGTTCCTAGACCATTTTCTCAATTTCATTTTTTTGTGAAAAGGGATGGTGATACGAATGGATATTGGGAGGAAGGCTTCCAGGTACAAGGGGAATGGAATGATCATGAACACCCCGAGAAAGAGGGAGTCCTTGGGGAGTGGAAAATACCATTTGATGTTTAGAAAGGAGGGCTTGCAGGTCTTGTGGTACCGGAGGTGTCTCTGTTGCTTGTATGGCATGGAGTTGGGAAATGACACTAGAATGACCTTTTTGAGCAGCTTTTCCATGCGATGGGAACTAATGACCTCAGGTAAACTAGCAGTGATGCCTTGGAATTTATATTGGTGGCCCTCCTGGTCGAATTGCATGGTTAAGTCCTTAAAATCCATGAGAATGGGACCCAAAGTCCTTAGCCAGTCTGCACCCAACACAATGTCGCAACCGCCCATGTCGATAGGAAACATATGGGATTTGAGGTGGTAGTCACCGATTTGGAGACACACATTTTCACAACGCCCTCCACATTTAATGGAACCACCATTGGCAATCATGATTTGGAAATTGTTGATGACATGGATGTAGCAATGGGTTTCTTGGGCAATCGATGAATAAAATTATGGGTGCTTCCACTATCAAACAGAATGATGACCTTTCAATGCTTGATTTAACTGATTAACTTGAGGGTTTGGGGGGCGAAGAAGCCAGTGAGATCATTGAGGGAAATGATCGGTTCCACTTCAAGAGGGTCGGAGGGAGGGGTTATGTCAGTGATTTCAGGTGACTCGGGCACAAGGAGAGTTTCAACATCCTCTTTTGAAATATACTCAGAGATGGCCATAAAAAGATTTTGTTCCTTACATTTGTGGCCCAGGAAATATTTGTCATCACAATTATAACAAAGGCCTTTGAGTTGGCATTCAACCATTTCAACCCTAGTCAATTTTTAGATATTTAATTGAGTGGAGGGAGTAGTGGGGTTTATGGGTTTAGGGAGAGGGATAAAGGAAGGTTTATGGCTTTGAGAGGAAACAAATTGTTGTGCTTCTTTAGCTTTTTTAGTAGCCTCCACCCAACTCGAAGGTTGAGCCATGAGGACATGGGCCTGAATATCCTCCTTGAGGCCATTGATAAAACACTCTCGAAAGAAAGCATCAGTCATGCCCTCTGTTCGAAAAGCCAGGCGCTCAAATGCAACTATGAAGTGTTCTACTATTCCTGATTGTTTCAATTTTGTCAAACGACCCAAATGGTTGGTGTCAGTGTCAAAGCGTTCATAAATCTCAGTCACAAATTGGGTCCAAGCAATATACCCTTGATGGGAAGTTTTCCTCCATTGCCACCATTTCCATCGTTCTTGATCTAGATGGAGAACACCATACCGGAGTTTGGACAAGTCATCTATAATGCCATATAAAGAGAAATAATGTTCCATTTGGGTGACCCAACTAGTGGGGTCTGAACCATCAAAGTTGGTCACATCCACCTGCAGAAGGCGTAGGTCACGTTGAAAGTGATGGTGTTGAAAGGTATGGGAATGGGAGGAATGTTCACCTTCATTCCTTGGAGGTGCGTCAGGGAAAGGGTCATCTGTAAGGACCTTCATTTTGGTGCAGAGTGATGCAAAGACAGATTCAAGTTGGGTGGTCAGTTCTTGTTTAACTTCCTCCATTGAGGACTGCACGGTTGTATTTATGGTTGTATTTATGGATGTATCCATGGAGGCAACAGTAGCACTGAGTTGTTTCACTTCCTTTCGGGTATCGAGGAAACTAGATTGCAAGGTGTTGAAGCGAGACTCCAGGTCTTGGCTACGAGTATGGGCCATGAGGATGGGTGAACTAAAAAGGGATGGTCGGGGTCAAAAATTTTTTTGCCAAAAAATGATATGGATGAATATGATAAGAACGAAGAGATGAATCCCATGGAATAGGTCTCAAATAATGGTGAAAACTTTTCCAGACTTTTTTTTTTTTTTCACCTGCGAAGTTATACTCCGGTCTGAAGAATACTGTAGTGATGAAATCCCCAGATGCTTAACCAGAAAGAAATGTGTATTTACTTGGCAACCCGAACATAGTTGCGCGGCAAGAGATCTTGTCTGTGTTAATTTGTTTATGTTACTGTCCCCCAAGGGTTAGGTATTCAAGGGTTCTACAGACAAGGGTTTGCCCTGTGCTATAACTCTTTGATATACGTGCAGGGTCCAACAGTAGTACTCAACCCAATATCTCAGGGCACTAACTAAGGAGGATAGACCGTACCCTTAGTCGTACTACTCGACTACCCAAGTACTAGAGAGTATCTTCCCGAGTGTTGTTCTCGGTGGCACAATAGAAGTCAGGCAGCCGATCGATTTATCTAAAGAGGGCTTCAGGAAATCTAGACCGATCCATACACAGGTGTTTTCTGATGTGCTACCACTCAAAGGGGTACCAATAGGGGTTACAAGGGTAGCCAACAGATGTGCACTTAAGAACCATTTGTATTTCCTACATGTGTGAATCCCTCAACTGTGGGTTTATGCACATAATGACAGATCTCTATGGCTTAAATACGTCAAAATACATCTCTACCCTGGAAAAAAAAATCCCACAATTTTTGCCAAGGAAAGTGCTATGATACCACTTGTAATATACCAGATATAAAAAGTATGCAGAACAGAAATAAAATGCTAGAAATGGCAGAATAACAGTAATATAACCAGCATAATCTCC